>BPTQ01000004.1:269655091-269679329 GCA_019973895.1 Chrysanthemum seticuspe
CAAAGGCCGTTCCTGAACTGGAGTCCCACAAGTGAGATAACGCGATGTACCGAAGTACATCTACAGTTCAGATGAGTCGCTGAGGTATACCGAAGCATCACCTCACGACTGTAGACCGTTTGAGACACACTCCGCGTAATCCACGGGGAGTTACCAAAGTGACCTGCTGTCAGGGCTGTTTGATGTTGACCCTGGCAGGAGTTTCCATTCAATCACTGAGGATCACAGATGTGAACCTCTCATAAATGTTCTCGACAGATTGCTAAGATCTGTGAAGGACTCGATATGAACCACTGAATCACTGAAGATCTTATTTGTTGATCAACAAGTGATTAAATGTCAAGTGTTCCTAAGAGATCTTTTGATGAATCTCGTGGCTCTAGACTCAACAGTGCGTTTTGGTTTTCCTGAGCGGAGACTAGGGAGAGGGTCTCCTTCTTCAATACCAGCTATCTCTAAGAGAAAGCCAATAGTTTATATAGGGTTCCCTGTGAGAATGAAACAAGCTTCTGTTGAGAGAAACTTGAGTGGCTAAGAAGGTTTAGTGCATGCGTCACTGGGTCCATGACGACTTTTAATCTTCAATACCGGTGTCACTAAGTGACAGCCAGTAGCATATGAATTGAACCCGGTGTCTGCCCTAAGTTGAATAATCTGGAGGGCTATTTCTTTTCACCCTTTACTTTACATTTCTTTTTGATTCTTCAACTCCTTCTTTCTCCGATTCTCATTTTCTCCTTTTGTTTAATCATTCCTAAGGACTTCTAGCACTAACTAATGGTAGTGTCCTTGGGTAGATCCCTCCGGCTCTGGCGGATCATAGGACGATTATTCCTAACCTTAGTCACCTTATAACTCCATGACTATCCTATGTTTGCCATTTTAACCACTGTAAGTAAAAAAATATCTCTCAAAGGGTTTGTAGATGAAAAACATGTTTGAACCACAGTGAGAGATAAGTTTTTGCATAAATACTCCCCCTCCACATGTGCTTAATAGTTTTAAAGGTTAAATGCACAGTGAGGAAAGAGCGCGCACTTTATGAATTGATCCACTAAAGATAGACAATCTCCCGCGAGACACGGTTACGTTGAATAGTTAAAGAGTTACACTGTCAGCTTTTAGGTGACAACTAGCTCTAATAACTACCTTGAAGGTGTAGACAAACCTCGAAAGGTTGTCATACCCGTCAGAGTTCATGTCTATCAAGAGCTTCTCGAATGGTACCTTCTACTAAGACGAGTCCTTTGCGAGACACGTTTACATCACTAGCGAACTAGCTTGAAATTATTACCCGTCCAGGACAAGTCTTTTCGAGTTATAGACAGTTTTGTACCATCAATTCGTTGGTTAAGTCTGAGGTACACGGATTCATTTGCATTCAGCACAACATATTTCTTATCACACAAATTTTCTCCCCCTCAAAAATGGCATATAAGATGTTATTTTTGAAACATTTTGAGAATAAATATGACCATTTTGAGTGTTGCGGGAAGAGTGACCACTGTGAACAATTTGTGAACAAAGTTTTAATCAAATACTCCCCCTCAACTAGTGATATAAACGGTTGAGGTTTTGAAAATCTTATGGGGAAGTACTTGTCTTTTTGAGCAAAACCTTGAATAATGAAAGGTTTGATAGGTTTTACTCAAAAAAATAAGAAGCTTTCGCTCCTTTTATAAGGATTGTGGCACTGAGGCGTACCACAGGGTCCTTTCTTGACCATTACGGGTTGTACACTGTTATGTGTGCACAAGCCATTCACATATATAATCATGCATCCAAAATCATATGAAGGAAACAATTCAAGGGGTACCAGGAAGTGCAGTGATGTTCCCAGGAGTGCGCACAGGGCGTTGAAAGCCGGTGATGTTTATCCTGGGTCTACCACCAACATAGCTCTCCAAGCGTCTGAACTGATCCCTTCTGAACAACCGTTCATCAATCATGGTGATGATCCTTCTCACATCCCTTCTATCCTGAGAGTTCCAGCGCTTAGGATTCCCAACTTTCAGGCGTATATCCTTCAATCTGTACGCCAATCCATCCCTAACCATCTTCAAGGTATGATCCCCGAATTTGTGGAGCTCACTACACGCCATTAAGCAGTTTCTGCGAAGTTCACTGCGGTAAACAATGCCGAAAGGTTTGCTGATGAGCGTAAGTTGTTTGAGCTGGTTGATGTCAGGAAGATCAAGCTGTGGTGGAGTGAAGTTTACACGTTTCTGATATGATTCAACAGCCATCTGGATATCTTCGACACGTTCTTTGATCACAATGCGTCTAATGAATATGAGAACTGACTTGATAAATTCACGTTGAACTTCAGTCGAGAATTGTCGCATACGACCCTGTACTTTGGCAAGGTACAAGTCTTCGATGTCGTTGAGGGACAAGTTCTCAAAGTCAGCCTCTGAGAATTCATAGTCCTGTTCATCTTGTCGTTTGACTATGATATTCTTCAAGAATGTGTAGTCCCACTTAGACTTGAGATCAATGTGTTTGATGGCCACGATGTCCTTTGAGCAATACACTTCATGTTGAGACTTCTGAACCAGGCAGCTTCTGTAGTAGATTCTTCGGCGTTCAGGCCAATGATGAATCCCATACAATGCATCTTGGTCGTATGCTTGCACGTTGTCAGAAAACAAGTGATTTGCACGTTCCTCGATAGCTATGCAGTTTGAGTAAATAGCCGCTGGGAATGGAAGAGTCAATGATGTAGCGTATTTTCGTGAACCATCGCCACCATGGAGAAGAAATTCCAGGTCTTTGTTGAAGAAATATCTGAAGGGAATCCTTGGTTCATCTGGTTGGCCGATTGTTGGTAGAGGTTTGGTCCAGTCAGTGTAATATGGAGGGTTGTTCCGTTTAGTGAAGTCGATGTTTGCTTCTGGGTTGAGCCAATCCATGTTGTTAGACATGGCTCGAGCAATGTTTTCAAGGTGATATTCAACCTCGATTGCACTTTCCGAGCTGTTTTTCAACAAAAGGAATGCGTCATTCTTGATGCGCTTCAACTCGGATTTCGTCATCTTCTTCACACGAAATCTTTCTTGCAAAATTTTTGCATGCTCCAAGGTACTACCGTCTACCAATTCTTGACCTTCTTCAGGGTAGGGAGTGTCGTTAACAAGAGTAGAAAACCATTCAAATTCAGCGGTTGTATCGTCATCTAGCCATGTTACGACATCAGGCTGAGTCGTCTTTTTCTTGCTTTTAGAAGGCCTTGATGATGATTCGGGTTTCTTCACTTGTTTGGGAGAGGAGGGTTGTTGTTGGGGCTCAAGGACCTCTTCATCGTCACCACCCGTATACTCAAAGTGATTACCAGTTTTCTGAGTCAAGGGTGGTAACTCGGAATCGTCCCGAGGTTTATCAGTGGAAGACCGTGGTGGAGAATACTTTTGTTGTGAAGAAGTTCGATGTGGAGGAGGTGGCATAGATGTAGATTGACCAGACTGCTTCTGACGTTTAGGTGCAGAGTCCTTATCCTTATCATCGTCATCTCTTGGTCTTTTGGGTTGAGTGGCTGACTCCTTGCATGATGATCTGAGTTGATAGTCAAGTAGTATTTCGAAGAATTTAGCTTCATCTGAAGTAAACGTTCCAGATCTCTTTGACATTTGCATCACTAGTTTAGCGATTAACTCAGATTCGGAGAGATCAGCTTCTTTTGCCATTGTATGTTTGACCAATGCTACGATGTTAGGGGTGAGTTGTCTGGAAAATACTTCTTTTGTCACACTGGGGACAGTGTCAAGAAGAAACTTGTGGGTTTGTTCTCTTGCTGACTTTTCCAGTTCCTGTTGGACTTTTGGAACGATATCCTGAAGGTACTTTTGAGTGTAGCCTTCAATCATTTCATTTAGTTCCCCCTGATGATGACTTCTCATGAACTCCTGAATAGCTTTCCTATCTTTCCGCATCTCATCATTCTCATCATGTAGGTACTGCATTTGTTCAGCATACCAATTAAGTTTTCTTTGAAGCATGTCCTTCTTTCTAACTTGTTTGACAGCTTTCACAATTCTTGCATGTGTTTGAGAAATCCAAGACTTTGGTGGTTTCTTCACGGATTTGGATGATGATCTGGTTGACTTAGTTGATGGTGGTGGTGATGAATGAGATGAAGAGTCTGATGATGAGGAGACATGAGGAGACTTCATGTCCTTAGGAGTTTCTGAGGTTTTCTCCTTTGAGTGAGTTGGACTGTCTAGAAGAAACTTTGTATAATCATCCTCGTCATCCTTAGACTTTTCTTTCTCAGTTTCCTGTTTCTCAAAATCATACTCAATGGTGTCTTCAACAGGCAGTTGTTGTTGCAGAAGAGTGGTGGCACCAGATCCCTTATCGGGTTGATTAACCGCATCAGGATCTGGAGAGGAGTGGGCAGCACCACTTGATCCTCCGGGGCCACCCATTTGTTCTTTAGCAAATTCAGCGGCCTTTTGAATGTGTCGGACGTTGTGAAACTTTTTCCTGTATGATTTGTCCAATTGCTCTTCTTCTTCTTCTTCAGAGCTCTCATCATAAGGTACAATAGCTTGAGTCTTCCCTTTTTCTTGGACAGCTGGAGGACTTGGAGGTTTTGTCACTGAGGCAGGTGTTTCGGTGGCAGTTGCAGAGAAATGAACCTCTTCATCTGTCTCAGTATCTTCAGAGCTCTCATCCCTAAGTTGTCTTTGTGGTTCAAGTGTGGGAATAGGTTCGGCTTCCTTTACGGGAACAATCCTTATAGAAGGAGCTTTCCTTTTAGGAACCTTCCTTTGACTCGCAGAACTTTTTGTGCTTCCTGCACTTCCTCTTCTGGTTCTCCTGACAGGTGTTCCAGAAGATTTTTCGTCAAGATGACCAACTTTGCCTTGTCTGACTGCTTCCAGATATCTCTTGTACGTTTCGAGCTTTCTGACATCTTCAGTCAGAAGGAAATCTGGCAATACAGCACCTTGTTTCTTTGTGGACGTTTCCTTGATTCTGACAGAGAGAATAGGTTCCGTCAACATGTCGTGATTGTCAGGGTCATTGAGCCTCTTGGGAATATCAGGATGAAGTCCAAGTGCTCTCTGTATCAACAGTTTAGTATATCTGATGTAGGGAATCTTTGAGCCAAGTTTGCTGAGAAATGACATCATGTCATCCCAAATCAGAGCTTCAATAGCGATGTGTTTCATGTTGACGAATGCCCAAAATATTTGCAGTTCTATGAGCTTAGGATGCTCATAGCCGCTGTCACGACCAGAAACAGACTTGGTGATGATCATGTAGAGTGTTCTCCATGGTTGAGGAATACTCTTAAGCTCTACGAGAGAGTGCTTGGTGATTACTCCTGTAGCCTCGTCATAACCGATATCGATTAAGAATTGGAGAGTTAGCTCTTCAGCAGGTGTGGCATAAAGTTTGGTAGGATTGACTTCAGGAATAAGGAGAGCAGCCCTTAAATCTGCAGGTGTAATAGTGACTTGTTTGTGGTTCAGAGTCACTGTCACAGCAGTCCTTCCTTTGACCCTTTCCATAGTGTTCCAGAACTGTTGGATGTAGATCTCAGGAATGGTTGCAGAGTGAGTAAGCATGTTCTGATACGGATGAGTCCTCAGAATATCGATAGCAATAAGACACGAAGATTCAGAGCAAGTGAGGGTGTCAAAGTCAACACGGAGGTTATTCTTTCCAATCTTCATTGGATAGCCATGAGGATAGATATCAGCAATGGAGAGAACATCAGGTGCATCCACATTCATTTGTTCAGCCATGTCGTGATCTGAAATAACATTAGCCAAAAGAACCAACATATCGAAAGACATAATGTTAGTCAACAGAAGGTCTTATTGTCTAGTTGTTGAATGTACAGTGATAATGATTGTTACGAGTCCTAAGTCACTTGTATGTTCAATAATTCAATGATGTCGTGAAATGTTTCGTGAGTTAGTTAACTTTAAGTTTTAAAGTTTATTTTATCACTTATTGTTCACAACATATTAAACGATTTAAGTTTATTAGTGACATTTTTGGATTCGTGATGATATGATTAGTTTATTTACAAGTTTGTATAAGTAACAATTCATCATGAAGGTCAATCCAGGGTTAAGCGTAGTTTTGGAAAAGTTATGCGTAGACAGGTATTATATATGCTTAGGCGTAGACTTACGCGTAGAATCCTATCTTACGCGTAAGAAATATTACGCGTAGGAAAAGGAGTCCTTATGCGTAGAGCTTATGCGTAGGCATATATTTACCTTACGCGTAAGGCTACTCGTAAGAGTTGACCTTAAGCGTAGGGATCACTGTTTACGCATATCCTTCACAGGATACACGTAGTCCATTGTAGAACCTTAAGCGTAGAAGCTACGCGTAAGACAAGTCTTACGCATAACACTCTACGCGTAAGGTGATCCTTATGCGTAGATTAGTAACCACCTTGATTCTGAATGTTACGTGTAGCAAAGGCCTAAAATAAATCCATTAAATCATCAACATTAACACATACATTCATTTTATCAATAGATCATATGTTACACAGTTATGCGTAGAATTGCATACGCGTAGACTAAACCCTAGATCTACGCGTATGGATTCTAGCCATAGATTAAGCACCAAACTTTTTCTGGTATATCATAGACGTTGTGAGAGCATGTAGACCAAGTTTTAACACTTATTATGCAGTGAATCAAAAACACCCAAAGTTTATGAACTTTAAACCCTAGTTTCTAATTGATGTCCAATTCGTGTTTCTGGGTGGTTATAGACTATGGAAATCATCAATTCAACAACATAAGAGTATAACACAACAATCCTTTTGATCAAATCACTTATCATTCGAAAGTACCCAAATCGACTTATAAACCCTAGTTTTCAAAAATCTTCAATTAGTGGTTCTGGGTGGAGTTTGATGGTTAAAATGGTATCAGTGATGTAATAAGAACGTTTTGACACAAATCATTTCACCCCAAACACACAAGTATTGATTGTGTGTTCTTACGCATAAGCGTAGAACACAAAATCACTCGTAGAACATGTTTTAGCCGTAGGATTTACTTGAGATTCAAAACCATTGTTTAGAAACATGATCCAAACACAGAAACACTTACAGATTGATAATCGAAAGCACGGATTTGTAAAACGAATATGGACTGTAGATGATATTAGGTGAAATAATTAATGTGATGGAAATAAATGAGGTGGGTGGAGTATTTTGTATAAAGTAACTTTAAGGTTTTGACAGTTATAGTCCCTCCACCTTTTCCTTTATCACACAAAGCCTTTTAACTTCCATTTTGGTTACCAAACGAAGATTTTTGGGAAAGAAACTTGACGACACTCCCCCTCGACTTGAGAAAATAATGAAAGGTTATTAATTAAAGTCCGAGGAGTGTCACATGTACCAGGAAATTAACCACCGTTTGTAAAAGAATCAACCGAGATGTGATAACATGCAAGTACACAGATGTTTTGAAGCAGTTAATGGATTATTTTCTCCCCCTCAACACTTGATCGGAAAAATACTGAATTTTGAAAGATTAAAGTGTTGACGGAAGAAATGTACTTGCCATGTTGAAAGAAATATAGATTAGAAGAGTATTTTTGTTGTTTTATCGGATTTTATATTTTTGTATTTTGTTTTTGAAAATTTTATGTACAAAAGATGTTTTGGTGTTTGACAGGTTTTTAAGACTGTTTTAAGAGGTCATCCAATTCCTCTTGAGTCAAACACCTCATACCAATTCGGTGGACCAACTCATTAAACCTAGCGGGAGGCAAGGCTTTGGTGAGCAGATCTGCCAATTGGTATTCAGTACCCACAAAGTATAATTCAACGGTACCCTGTTCTACGTGGTCCTTGATGAAATGATAGCGTAGATCGATGTGCTTTGATTTCGAGTGCTGAACTGAATTGCACGAGATTGCAATGGCACTCCGATTGTCGCAGTACATCGGGATTCTGTCAAATACATAACCATAGTCTTTGAGTTGTGTTCTCATCCAAATGACTTGAGCACAACACGCGGACATGGCTACATATTCTGCTTCAGTTGATGACAGCGATGTACAATCCTGCTTCTTTGATTGCCAAGACACCAGTTTATCACCGAGAAATTGTAGTGCTCCTGAAGTACTTTTCCTTGAGTCTAGGCATCCTGCGTGATCAGCGTCTGAAAAAGCGATTAGTTCAAAACCAGAATCCTTCGGATACCAGATCCCCAAATTAATGGTTCCCTTGATGTATCGGAGGATTCTTTTAGCCTCAGAGAGGTGGGTTTTAGTTGGTCGCGACTGATAACGGGAGCATAGATAAACGGCAAAGACGATGTCAGGTCTGCTAGCTGTTAGATACATGAGAGACCCAATAATACTTCTGTATTTGGTAGGGTCAACCAATTTCCCATGTAAATCAGCATCTAATTTCTTGGTATGAGCCATTGGTGTGGCATAAGTATCACAGGTATGCATTCCAAATTTGTTTAACAATTCAAGGGCATATTTGGACTGACTCAAGAAAATACCACGGGGTGATTGATGAACTTGCAGTCCTAGAAAGAATGTAAGTTCACCCATCATGGACATTTCAAAATTTTTCTTCATGAGTTTTGCAAAAGCGATTGAAAACTTTTTATGTGTTGACCCAAAAATGATGTCATCCACGTAAATTTGAACAATTAAGATGTGTGCCCCGTGATATTGTATAAAAAGAGTTGGGTCAACCGAGCCTTTGGTGAAATTATTGGCAATGAGGAAAGATGATAGCTTATCGTACCATGCCCGAGGGGCTTGTTTGAGACCATAAAGAGCTTTGTTCAGTTTGTAGACATGGTTCGGGAACTCAGGATCAACGAATCCATCTGGTTGGCTGACATATACCATTTCTTTAAGTTGTCCATTTAGAAACGCCGTTTTGACATCCATCTGATAGACCGTCATGTTCATATGAGCCGCGAACGCGAGAAATATCCGAACAGCCTCAAGACGAGCAACCGGAGCAAAAGATTCTTCAAAGTCTATCCCTTCTTCCTGACGATAACCCTTAGCAACTAGCCGTGACTTGTTTCGGATGACATTCCCTTCAGCATCCAATTTGTTTTTCCAAATCCATTTTAGACCAATGACGTAGACCCCTGTTGGTCTTTCAACCAGTTCCCATACTTCAAGACGTTTGAATTGGTTGAGTTCTTCTTGCATGGATTCAATCCAGTTGTCTTTTGTCATTGCGTCTTTAATGTTTTTAGGTTCAGATTGGCAGACAGTGAGTGCATAAATGCAGTGTTCACCATCTGAGTGAAGACGTTGTCTCGTAACGACTGGTTGATTCGGGTTGCCAATAATGTTAGCCAGAGGATGGTCTTTTGTCCATCTATGTGTAGAGGGTTGATGTTGGTATACATTGTGCAGATTCTGAGGATTCAAATGGTTTGAAGATTCCGCAACATCTGGTGCAGCAGTCTCATTGGCAAACGGGTTGAAGAACGCATTTGGATCAAAATCTGCAGGTGGGGGTACTTCATTCAGAATATCAGCAGCTGGATCATCATTGTTGGAAGCGGTGTGTTCAACTGTTGTGTTGGAGTCAATTGGTGTAGGTGCATCTCCAACAGTAGTTGTTGTAGCAGGTGTATCAGGTATAGGAATATTATCAGGTTGTGCAGCGGAAACAGCGGATACACCAGGAGCACGTTCATCAATGTCGTCACAGAACAGAGGAGCAAATAACCGTTCCATTTGTTGACGAGTTAGCTGAGGGCTTTCTTCAGCTGATGATGGGGTTTGAGGGAAGTTTAAACGGTTGTGACCGGGTTCTAAGCTGTTATACTCAGAAGCCATTTCCGTGAGTTCATCGAAATGAGCATGAATCGTTTCCATTACCTCCTTAGTTCGACGATTCCAGATTCGGAAACCTTTAGAATTGTCACAGTATCCAATAAAGACTCCAATATCAGCTTTTGCTTTGAGCTTTCCAAAATCATCACGATCATTATTCGGATAGCAAAGGGATCCAAATACATGAAAGTGTTTGAGGTTCGGTTTGTAGTTGTGGACAAGCTCAAAAGGTGTTTTGTTGTGGCGTTTTGTGATCATAGAACGGTTTTGAGTATAGCATGCAGTAGATACAGCTTCTGCCCATAAGTAATCTGGAAGTTTAGCATTGATTAACATTGTTCTTGCAGCTTCCACTAACGTTCGGTTTCGTCTTTCAACAACTCCGTTTTGTTCAGGTGTCCGTGCAATAGATGTTTGATGCTGAATTCCCACTTTCTCATAAAATTCACGAAGGGTTTTGTTAACAAATTCAGTTCCTTTGTCTGTCCGAATAATCCTGACGGTGTTGCGGAGCTGAACCTGTATTTTTGTGAGAAAGGTGATGATCATTTGTGGAGCTTGGTCTTTGCTACGAAGAAAATAGACCCAAGTCCATCGTGAGTAGTCATCAACAATTACTAAGATGTAGCGTTTGCCATTGATCGTTTGCACGCGCATCGGGCCACACAAATCCATGTGAAGAAGATGAAGCACATGCTGAGAGCTGTGTTCCACCTTTGAAGGAAAATGAGCACGAGTGCTTTTCCCTTGTTCACATGCTGAGCAAAGGTGATCTTTTGAATACCGGAATCGTGGGAGTCCTTCAACTAGTTTGTGTCGAGCAAGGTTGGTGATGGTTTGAAAGTTTAGATGTGAGAGACGACGGTGCCATAGCCAAGATTTTGTTGATGTTGCCTTAGAAAGTAAGCAGATGGGAGATGAAGCAACCATGTCTTTCATAGAGATAGTATAGAGACTAGAATTACGCGAGCCAGACATAAGGTCGTTTCCTTGTAGATCACGAATGAAACAAGTTTTCTCCCTGAAAGCAACCTCCAAATCTCCATCACAAAATTGACCTACTGAAAACAGATTGTGACCGAGGCCTTCCACATAGTAAACCCTGCTGATTTCGATGTTCCCATTAACATAATCTCCGTAGCCCATGATGGCTGCGAAGTGATCGTTCCCGAATCTGACAGTGCCAATGAACTTTGCAATAAAGTTTGATAACAGTTTAAGGTTGCCTGTCATGTGTCGGGAACATCCGCTATCAACAATCCAGAGAATGATCTGTATCACCTGCATTACACACAGATGACACAGATGGAATAGAAGTAGATGTGGAACCTGAAATGTGAGAGGGTTCCGAAGCAGATATGTTAGACATACACACATTTATAATTTTAGGCATCCATTTAAATCCTAGTGTGTTATATATCCATTTCTGCCATCTATAACTACTCTTTGCTTTAGTCTTAGTGAAAGCACTAGATGATACTACATTCTTAGGAGGTGTAGTGGGAGCTACTGTGATAGCAATGGTTGCCTTAGAATCTAAAGAAGGTGGTTTACCAAGCACAGACTTAGAATGATTAGTGGGCTTAGAGGTATTCCGATTCTTAGGATTCCGTAATCTAGAGATTATGGCTTTAGCAACACATTTGTCATGACAATCAGAATTCATACTCTTTTGACAAATATCACAAGGTGCATCAGACTGAATATCAAAGGTACTTAACGGTTTAGCATTCGTTACATCACTATTTCTATTACATTTGCCAGACGCAACATCTATAGTGGAAGTAACATGAGTTTTATTCAGATTCCTAGGGTGTTCTTCTACTTTAGCATTCCTTATTGATCTTTTCTTAGGTCGCAACTTCCTATTCTTCGATTGAGTGCTCCTAGGCTGTGAAGTGCGGACGTTTGGAAAAGATGCAACTATTCCTGTTTCAGTAGAGGGAAACACATTAGCAACTTGTGATTTGGCAGTGGGAATTCTAGGTTCACGATTACTAAGTGTGACTGGTGCTAATCTCTTAATCACAGTAGGCGGGAGTTGTTCATACTTTCCTAACATTTCCCGTAACTTAGAGATGGTGTGAATCAGATCTTGATTTTCAGAACGAATATTACCAGCAAAATTCATGACATCTCTAGTGTGAGCCAGATAGTGATCAAGTTCATTAGATGCTTCATCTCTAGTCTTTTTGAGTAAATCAAATATGACACCATATTCCTGTTTAACTTTTAAAAGTTCTTGTTCATATTTTGAGATTTGACTTTTCAAAGACACGTTTTGATCATCCAGATGCTCAATTTTAGTATCAGAAGATTTTGCACTCAATTGAGCGATTTTCTTTTGAAAACTAAGTTGATGGCTGTGAATATCTTTTTCACACCAATGTAGACGTCGTTTTGCATTGTAAATTTCCGTGTGTAATCGTTTATTTTCAGCTTTTAAAGACTCGATCTGAAGCACATTATCGGTGTTCTCAACAGTTGCAACAGTTTCAACAATATCAGCAGAGATATGATCAGATGCATATGGCAACGAATAGAATAGCACAACATTATGGATATCAGCACAGATAACATCTTCCAAGAGTCGATCAACATCTTTTCTCAACAGTTTCTTTTTCCGTTTTGTGTTAGTAATAGATGTTTCTGTTTTCTCGAAAACGTTTTTCATTACCCCAAGTTCCTTATGAAAATCCTTTTCCCAGGCAATTGCACAACTTTTCAAGTTTTTAACATTAGGTAAAAGATTTTTCTGAAAAATGTCTCTTTGTTCTCGCGCCAGAGGCGATTGAAAATGTTCAACTTTGATTTCAGATCGATATTCTATCTCATGTTGTAAAATTTTGAGGTCAGCCATGAAAATGTCAAAATATCGAAGAATTTTTCGATTTTCAGGTTGTGAGTTAACTTCGCTAATGGAAGGTAAAGGACCGTAAGTTTGTGCAAAGACTGTTTTGGGATTAACAATAGAAGACTCGAGTGTTTTGATGATAACCCTTGGTGTGTTAGAAGAATCCGTTGGTGTGACGAAAGTGACCGAGTTTTTATAATTAAAAGGTTTGTTGTAAACAACATTTTTTAATTTAGATCGACTCTCATCTTCTGCATCTAATTCCTCTTGACGATGGTATTCAACAACACTCATGACAGTATTATCAATTTTGTATTGTGCACTGGAAACTTCAGGAGTTGGTTTGAATGTTTTTAGTGAAAGCTTAGGTTTGTAATCAGCTAGATTTTTTCCATATCCATTTGGATTGGGTTTTAAGGTAAACTTTTCAATAGCTGTTACTGATTCACCATGTTTGTAAACAACCGTTTTAAACTCTTTAAGTTTGTTTTGCAAACCGAGAATTTCTGCAAGAAGGTCATCTACCCGATTCGTTGAATGCTTTTTGTATGCGGAGAACTGTTTTTGACAATTTAACAACTCAGCCTTAGCATTTTGATTTTCCAAGGTGAGAGCGTTAATTTGCTTTTTATGTTCATGTTTCAGTTGTTCTAATTCGGACAACAAAGCATTCTTCGAGGCGGCTAGATCACGCATCTGTCTCTCTAAATATTTTTCGTTTTGATGAGATTTTGCAAAAGCGGCTTCAAAACCTTTTTCACGGTTTTCTTGAGTTTTGAAAAAATTGAGTTGCATTTGTAAACATTCAAAATCCTTGGTTAACAGTGCATTTTTACTTTTTAAGGATTGATTTAATGCATAACATTCCTCCATTTTGATTTTATGGTCTTGAATTAACCGAGCAAAATCCGGATGAGGCAACAGATCATCTTGTTCAACTTGAGTCTCAACATGATCATTCTTTAGATCCTCAAGTACGACCACGGAGTCAATTTGATTATCAAAGGGGACCATAAGGTCATCTTGATCGTCAAATGTAACTACAGGGTTAATTTGAAAATCATCAGACGAGGATGTAGAAGACTCATTTTGAACAGTTTGATCCGTGCCGGATTCAGATATTGGCGGAGATATTAGTTCAGATATGATGATGGTTTGTTCGGGTACCTGAGACAAGCCATCAGTGTCATACACTGGGCCTGTATCACTCATGTGCAGCTCATGCATATTAGCCATCAACATAACAGCTGCATTAGCC
The DNA here is from genome assembly GCA_019973895.1 of Chrysanthemum seticuspe. Taxonomy (NCBI): domain Eukaryota; kingdom Viridiplantae; phylum Streptophyta; class Magnoliopsida; order Asterales; family Asteraceae; genus Chrysanthemum; species Chrysanthemum seticuspe. The sequence goes on from BPTQ01000004.1 coordinate 269,669,014, forward strand.
TGCAAGTCCTCCATATCATCATCTGAGTCTGCATCTGCCATAAAGCTCTGTTCTTTGTTTGTGAGAGATCCACCGGCTTCATCCTTAAGAGCCAAAAGTAATGCCTCTTTGAAATAAGCACTGCCCCGAGTCCTTGGCTTTGGGCATGCATTAGCCAGGTGTCCCTTCTCATTGCAGTTGTAGCATCTAAGACCATTTAACCGATTCTGAGCATTTCCCTGTTCCACCACTTGAGCTCTGTTGTTATTCCTACCCACAGCATTAAACCCTTGACCACCGCCCATCTGACGACCATAATCACGATTTTGAACTTCAACACGACCATTGTTCACAACAGCTTGAGTCCGTGTGTTAGATGAGGAACGAATACGATTGTTGGATTTGTTGGTTTAACGGCCAAAAGCATTAGCAATCGTCACAAATCCTTGTTGCAATGCTTCGAATGGATCGATTTCCTCAGTAGCTTCACTGACATATGCTTGAGCATTGTTGCTGTATGGGACCAATTGATTTTGTTAAGGTTGAGGTTGTTGCTGTGAAGGTGTGTTGGAAGCAGTTGGTTGAGTTGCTGGTTGAGAGGGATAATTCTGTTGAGCATACAAGGCAAGCTGTTGATTGTCCGGTTGTGACTGTTTAGTAATTTGAGCACGGAGAATCCTTTCCCGATCAACTTCCTTTTCATGAGGCTTCAGGTAATCGTACAACAATCCATAAGTAGAATGATGCATATTCTTCGCTTGACGGAGAAAAATGACATACTTCTCCCATTCTGGACCAAGACTACTCAGGAACTTAGTATTCACTGCAATTCTTGGCATGATGATGTTGTGTTTATCCAAATCATTGATGATGTCTGAAAATCGGTGATGATATGACTCAAGTGTCTCTCCAGGTTCAATCATGAAGTGTTCATAAGCCAAGTAAATTTTGGATTCCAAATCCTCCTGATTGAGTACAGATCCTTCCATAAGAAGACGAATATGATCCCACATTTTTTGTGCAGTCTTTTGAGCATCAACACTAAGAAGAATTGGGTTTGGTAATCCTAAAAGGATGTATTCCATTGCAAGTTCATCAGCTTCATAGTGTAGAAGTTCTGTAGGATTTAAATCTGCAACAGTAGCAATGTTGGTTTGTTCATCTCTTGGTGGAACTGCGTTTGGATCTCCGGGTACAATGACAGTAGGCATCTCAAATGGACCTTCCAAGATAACCTTCTTTAAGAACTTTCCATGTGGCTTCTTCAGATCACAGAACCTAAAGAACCTTATCACCCATTGATCGTAGTTTCCTGGAGTGAGCATTGGAGGTCTATCAAGTGATCCAGCTTCATGAATTGATTGTTGGCTGCTTAAAGCTTCACACATCTTTGCAAACCAAGTGGGTTCCTTCATAGTGCTTCGTGATGGATGTTGATTGAAATCGTTTGTGTAGGGTAGAGTTTGAAGACTTGGTGGTGGTTGAACCATTTGTGGTTGTGGAATTGCACCAAGTTGTGGAGTATGTTGCTGATTAAATTGTTGTTGATAAATGGCTTGTTGTTGATTCCATTGTTGATGTTGTGGAGTTAATTGTTGTTTTTGTTGATGATTATAAGTGTGAGGGAAGTAGTTAGAGTATGGTGGTTGAGACATGATGATAAACTTGTGTAGTAATAATGGATCTTTGTAGTCGAATGAACCTTTGTTGATGAAGTATCCTTAGGCGTAGAAAAGACAAGAACCAAGTAGCACTTATGCGTAAAAACACCAAAAGTTACGCGTAACAAGAATAGTTACGCGTAGGATTTAGCTTACGCGTAAGCAGGAAAAAAGACTAATGTTATGCGTAAACAATAAGTTAGGCGTAGAAAGTTAGGCGTAGGATTACCTTATGCGTAGGACTAAGTCTACGCGTAAGATGAATCTTAAGCGTAATATTTTCTACGCGTAAGCTTATGCTTAAGCGTAAGATTAGGGTTTTATCCCAAGTGATCTTTTACACTTCACAGTGCAAAAGATATCCAAAGTCGACGTATTTTCAGATTTATCCAAGTAAGAAAACACGGAATAAACCAGAAAATTGAAGATCAAACCAAGGAAAGTCTTACGCGTAATTTTAGGGTTTTGTTACGCGTAAGATTACTCGTAACTTTGATTCTATCCAAATGTGTTACTAAACCAGTTTTTGTGTGTTGAAATAGCTTCAATAACACCAAAATAACACAAAAGTGTGAAACTTGATGATCCAAAGCACTTAAAACAGTTACGCGTAGGATAACACTTGCGTACAAAAACAAGCTTAAAAACAAGGAAAAACACGTAAAGTTCCAAACTTTTTGCCAAAAACCAATAGTTTAACACCTAATAACGTTGAAAGTACAAGAATCTTGGATTCAAAAGTGTAAAAAATCAGTTTTTAAGCGAACCAAAGATTGTGTTATCTTTACGCGTAAGACCCAAACCAAAACTTCAAAAACAAACGAGTACACCCAACTATTTGGCGATTGATACCACTGTTAGGTCACTAGTTTTACAACACAAGCTTATAGAGAAAGAGATAAAGGCGATTGAACAAATACCAAACACACACATACGTATAAATGAGGAAGGGTTAGGCGTAGATGTATGTGAAAGAGTAACTTGAACAACCAACCCTCAAATGAGGGTTTACAATAGTTTATATAGGCAAGGAGCTAGGGCAACACTCCCTCTCCTTCCCTATTCCTTATTGGGCTTGGGCCTCAGCTTATGGGCCTTCTACATAAGCTGGACCTAAAACAAACATAAAGGCCATAATAAAGCTACCTATTACATATGAAATATAAATACTTGAAATACTGTTTAGGAGTGATTCCAACAAACTGACATCCTTACCTTTAAACAGGTGAAAACAAAATAGCCAAATGCTAGAGTTCACAAAAAAAGTCAAAAAAAGTAAAATGCAGAGGCCACTGATACTCTAACTCTTAGTGATCACAAAAAACCCATTTGCAAACACCAATTCTTACAGTTAATTTGGATTATTCACACTATACACCAATTCAAATTGTCAATAAATAATACAGATGTCTACACAAAAACTAAAAACACCTTTTCATTTGTGAAATTTACCTTTCACTTCTACTGTGATATTTTAGTCAATTAACATTTAGATCAATTAGATTATCAATCATCACAATCATTTACGAAATGCCGTGTTCTTTGTGTCAAGATGGTACATGCACTCCGAATTGTACTAATTTGCACGATTCTTTATTTAAAGACATGATAGACCGTTTCAAGAGAATGGTAATTGCTTGTGAGCCGGGAAAGACTTTCCTAATAGAAGAAAATTTTAGAGAGAAACAAGAGCTGATTGATAAGAGGAAGAGAATGATTGAACAACTTCCAGAGTATGAATGTGAGTATGAAGATATGAAAGCGCGTTTCAAGAGGATCGAAGATGATAATGCTAATTTGGAAGCAACGTGTGAAGAGGCGATAGCTGATTTTAAGATTTACAAAGATTATAATGCTGATGCTGAAGCGAAGTATGAAGAGATGAAAACCAGTTTTAAGAATTTGAAAGATCATAATGCTGTTGTCAAAGCTAAGTATCAAGAGATGGTTGAATGTGCCAAAAAGCTTATCAACATACTCAAAGAAATTGCAGCTGATGCTGATGATTTTTAGGATTATGAATGTGTTTTGTATATGTTTAAGAATGTGTTATTTTGGGCTTATTTGGTATGTAAGGTAATAAGTATTTATCTAATTAACAAGGTACTAGATTACTGCATCAAATTTTATGATATCATTTGTGAAAACATAAATAATCAAAATAATAGCTAATCTCGATATTCTTCACATGCGAATATACTCTAACTAGACTTAATTACAATAATAAACTCAAAATTCCATTAGTTATTGATATTATTCACTAGGAAACATAAATTTTCCAAACCTCAAATAATCAAAGATAAACTATGATTTATGCAATCTAAAAACATCAGATAGTCAACATAATAAACAAACAGTAAAAACTAGGGGTGGAAACGAGCCGAGCCGAGCTCGAGCTCGGTTCGTTTATATATATAAAGCTCGAGCTCGGGCTCGAGCTCGTTTCGAGCCTTATACTTTGAGCTCGAGCTCGGCTCGTGAAAATTTTCACAAGCTCGAGCTCGGCTCGAGCTCGACTAATTTTATGATTTTTTGAGCTCGGCTCGTTAATTACATAAGGCTTGAGCTCGTTTACTACTTTTAAGCTCGTTTATACGTATAGAGAATATATACATGTATATAATTCTAGGGCTCGTTTAGGCTAGCGAGCCTACTCGAGCTTTTTGTACAGAGCTCGGGCTCGAGCTCGATTATTAAATGAGCCCAAAATTAGGCTCGAGCTCGGGCTCGAGCTCGTTTAAGGTCGGCTCGTTCGAGCTTTTTACCGATTCGATCCCGAGCTTTTCACGAGCGGCTCGGCTCGTTTCCACCCCTAGTAAAAACAGTATCTAAATAAATCAATAAACATCTTTACATGTGCAAAAATAGATATGTAATAAAAAAAACATATAATGAGATAGTCAAAAGTAACAAATAAACACTATCTAATAAATCAATTAACATCTTCACATGTGAAAAAAATAAATATGAAATTCAAGTAACATATTCACATGAGATAGTCAACGCCGGATAAAACTTGTTAAAAACTGAATCAGATTCAATAAAAAAAAGAAATTACATACTCAATACCAGAGTCAACGGCGGAGATAAACAACGCCGGATTAAATTTGAAAATAGATGACGGAGACGACAAAGATGACGAAGATGCGATTACTATCCAGAACTGGTTTCTATTAGAGTTTGTGTGTGTTTTTTAAGTGTGGCTCACATGGAAGGTAAAGAACCAGTAATAGATAATTCTTTACAGGCTGCAGTTGAAGAAAAGGAGAATGAAAGGGTGCAGGCAACCACTGCCAGTATTGCTGCATCCACTGCTAGTATTGGAGTAACCACTGCTGCTATTATTCTACCCACTGCCAGTTCAGATGTTTCCACTGCAGAGGCAACCACTGCTACAATTATAACCACAACAATAACACCAACACCAAAACCAAAAGAGGCTGACAATGAGATTGCCATACAATTGGTCAACCAAAAGCAATCTCACCCTATATGTGGAAAACTAGAAGGGGGGGTTGAATAGTTTTACCAATTTAAAACATCCTTTTAAATATTTAGATCGACTTATGTCAATCTATTTGGTTGTTTATGTTGGACGTTGATAGATAGATATATAAACATGTAATGAAAGATAAAGAATAAGAAGCACATCACCACGACACAAGTATTTATAGTGGTTCGGCTACAAGGACACCTTCCTTGCCCTACTCCACTCCCCGAGTCACCTACTCGAGAGTTCGTAAGCACTACACCAACTCCTTATGGCGGAGAAGCCTTCACAACGTCGCTTAACCTTTTTCCGGTACTAAGCTAAATACCGAGTTCCTTCACACCAAGGCGAACCACACCTAACACAACGTCGCCTACCCTTTATACGGTGCTAGGCTAACCACCGAGTTCTTTCACACCTTAGGAGAACTAATCCTATCACAACGTCGCCTACCCTTTATTAGGTACTAGGCTAAGCACCTAGTTCCATTTCTATGGAGGAACTACTACCCTTCACGACACAACACCTATTATCAAGGAGATCTACTCCTTGTTACAACACCATCAAGGATATCACCATCCTTGTAAATAAACAAATACTTATATGTATAACGATGCACCACATCGATTATACGACCTAAGCATTCTTCCCAAATGCTACTTGATTTGATTCTTCGGCATCCTTCACTAATGCCTTTGACACAACGCTTGGCACCCTTCACTAATGCCTTCGTCTTGACACCTATAGCATTCTTCACTAATGCTCTTGACATGAACGATAAGCACCTTTCACTAATGCTTTCGTCTTGACACTTTCGGCATCCTTCACTAATGCCTTTAACCCAACATCTATGGGGAAAGGTAGATCTATCAACAAGAGAACCTTCGTTGTCTTGATGATGACGAAGCATGGCAACTCATGGACTTGAGCTTGCACGTCTTCAAGAAGTGGTAATCTTTCCTTTAAGAGGAACCTAGAAGATCACACAAAAACAAAAGACAAAACTACATAGATCATTTGGATCTAAGGTTAGAGGGTTAGAATACTTGGGGGAAGTATGTGTGTAAAGTGATGAATAGAAAGGAAGAAATGGCTCTCTATTTATAGAGAAAATTCTCTACTGTTTCCCCGGATCCCACGGATCCCTTCCACTTGGGATCCGGCTAGCACAAAGCTAGGGATCCGTGGAACGCTCCTCTTTGCCCATGGGTATTTTTGGTTATGGGTCATGGGTTATGGGTTGATCCATGGTTTTCTTTCTAGATACAATGTATCTTAAAGATACAATGAACTTGGTCAAGTGGTATATATAAAACCATGGGTTATGGGTCAATACCATTTGCTAGTATACAATGAACTTGGTCAAGTGGTATATATAAAACTATGGGTTATGGGTCAATACCATTTGCTAGTTTTTACCCATTTAGTATATACTTGTTTTTACCCAACTACATTCAATGTATTTGGTCAATGGGTCAAATACTTAAGTTTCTACCCATTTATATTACCCAATATACTACATACTAGTTATGTGTATATTTTACCCAAATATGTAAACACTAGTTGTTGTACATATGTAATATTAAATCATAAAATCACTTATACTTGTTTTAGTGTTTTATGTGAAAATGTGAATATGTTAGAAACTATTAGTTCAAACCATTTACGTATTTTATTTGTTTCGTTAAAATGATTTTACGTTTGTTATCGACAAAACATTAGAAGATCGTACAATATAAATAAACGTTTTTATGGCTTATTTGTATTAACAATCTCCCCCTTTTTGTTGATGACAAAACATCAAATTATTTTAAGGAAAAGCTAAAATTCGTAAAAGTTTGAATTTGTAGTTTTTACTTTCTTCTCCCCCTTTTTGTCGAAACAAAAAGAGCTTCGAAAGGAAACTAACACATTGTTTTTAGGAAAAACATGTGAAAGAAAAAAATAGAAAGCAAGTAACGGGAATGAATCTCGTCTTTTACTCCCCCTTGACGAGTCCATCCCTAAGTAAGGGTGTCAAGAAACTAATTCTAATCTAGTTCATTTGCAACTAACTTATGCAAAAGATTTCGTCTAAGTGACGAATGTGCTCCCCCTTGATGATTGCAATTTTGCAAAGGGATGTTGAGAAATGTATTCCTAATATTGTTTTGCAATGTATTGTTTTGACACAAAGCTCCCCCTAGCTTTAGGGTGTCAAAGGCTTCAAGTGTAGATTGAATAACTACAAAACAAAGGTTAGAAAACAAGTATAATGCACAATTTCCTGCATATGTGATCCAAGTTAGTAGAAAAATAGTTTTCTGTCTCACGGATCCCACGGTTCCCTCCTAGTAGGGATCCGTCTAGGTAATTTTGAGGGATCCGTATAGCTGATGATTAAATTCAGCAATGGTGATGTAACAAGTAATGTTAACATCAAAATGAGATATGTATTTAACCAACAAACATATACTCAATGCAATATGGCAAGTAAACTATCATTCAATAAAACATAAAAGATGATCAACAAATCTCTAAAAACTAAGAGAATGATTTAGCCATATTCTACTAATACTAATAAGTGACCAAAGCTTAAGAAGCAACAATGTGCTTGAGTCTAGGGATGAGTAGACTTGTTGATTTGGTCCAATCTTTCAAGAAGATAATTAAACATGAAATGCAACTCATTTCGTACTTCTTGAACAAGTCCTTGGGTGATTAGACAACTAGAGCAATTATTGTCTTGATTAGGAACATGATGTTTTGAGGAGGTTCTACAAATGATGGTGGAGGTACATTGAGTAATTTAGGATGAGGTTCTACTAGGAATGAGAGTGGTGGTAATGGAAATTCCTTAATATGATCAAGTCCTTGGTGGTTCCTTGTTTCCAACGATGGACTAGTTGGTGATTGGGAAGTTCTCGGTGGTGAATGCTCTAATGAAAAGAGATTTGGGTGAGAGAGAGGCTCGGTGAAGGAGTGTAGTCCATGCTCTAGGAATGAAGGTTTAGACATTTTTCTAGAACTAGGTACGTTTGGTTTAGAGCTCGATGATCCCTTTTCTAACCTAAAAGGTTTAATGCTAATTCTTGCGGTTCTCTTGGCAATTGTTGATTGGGTTTGTTGAGGTGGGATTCTAGCACTATTATCTCTTACGGGTGATGATTCGGTGGATGGGAAATCCTAGAATTTGTGGGTTTAACTAGAGATGATTCGGTTGAGGAAATTTCGTGTACAACACGAGCAAGTTTCTTGGGTGGTTCTTGGTTGGATGAGTTAGCACTAGGAGCTTTCCTCATGATGAAATGACTAAGGAAAAGGTTTCTAAATGCTGAGAATTATGTTGTGTTTGATGACTAAGGGATTCTAGCAAGATGACTTATAAAGGGAAGGATTTGGCAAGTGCATTCAAGACTTAAGTCTCTAATATCCTTTGGAATGTGATGATTAGCATGCACAAGAGTCAAATTCAGAGTTTTACTGATCCAGGGATTTAATTAGGATGAGGTGGAGTGTTCAAGTTAGCAAGATGAGCTTGAAATGACTGTTCGAGCAAGAGTTGACATAAATCTGTCACCCGGATCCTACGGTTCCCACCAATGGGGGATCCGTCTAGGCTAATCCTAGGGATCCTGCTCTCAGTAGCTAGGAAAGGATAGTAGTGGTGTTTGAAAGGTCTAAAGCCTATACCTTTTTTAGTGTTTTAGTTCTCCTAAGTGTCTTTAAATGGAAGGGTACTTAAATGTTCAAGGGCAATGAGTGATGTAGCTAATGATTGCCTTATATTGAAGAAATTGGAACTTTCGTGAGTACCAATGAATGAACAAAGATGACACTAAAATCTTGAGAGTGTCAAATGGAGCTAAATGATCCTAGTGATCAGATAGTGACTTAGGATAATGTCTTGGAGAAAATCCTAAAGGTTTAAAGGTGAACTAGAATTTGATCCATTTCGATCAATTTTGAGGTAAGGATGATTATGATCAATTTTGCCATAATCGAAAGATTTCTAAGTCTAGATGTGAGGTATCATGTGAGAAATAATGAGTGATCTAGAGAGCGGAAGAGTAATGAGCTTAGGTGAAACGATAGATCAAAAAGCACTTTGAGTGTGATCCTATGAGTGAGTGTGAAGCTTACAAAGCTTGAGTAGGACTTAAGAGATCCCAAGGTATTAAGTTCAGCTAGTGTGAAGTAGTCTAGGAACATGGTTTGAGGTGTAAAGGATTGAAACTCTACTTCTATTTGCCCGGATCCCACGGATCCTTCACTTGAGGGATCCGGCTAGTTACAAACTAGGGATCCGGCATCTGGGACAGTTTTACTTAACAGTGAGTGATGAGTGTCTAAATACTCATCATTTTTGTATAATCTAAACTGCAGAATCATCTGAAAACGCTCAGAAACACATCAAAATGATCAAAATATCACAAATTAGTGTTTTATGTGTTTTAAATGCAAAAATATCAAAATCAGATGAAAAACGTATAAAGTTTGCAAAATTGGCAGTTTTAGTCTCCAAAGTTTTAAAAGTTGTCAAATCTAGTCCCTGGATATTCAAAAATGTGAAGTTTTGTCATTCAAGGTCCCTGAAGTATTCTAAGTTGTTTAAAATGATCCTTGAATGATTCTTTGGTCAATTGGCAAGAAAGGTCCCTAAACTTTGGAAAATTGCAAAATTAGTCCTTGGACCTTTAAAAAATGGATTTTATGCAAAAAGGATCCTTGTTCTATCAAAAATTGTCAAGTTTGGTCCTTGTGAGAGCATTGGAAAAATATCACTTTCAGTCCTTGAAGTTTGGTCGAATTACATTTTTAGTCCTTGTATACTAAGCTAAAACCAAACGGATCCTTATAATATCCAAAGCCCAAACACAAGCCCAGCTGCTAGCCCATACACCCCTTGAGCCATGATCCTTGAGCCCCAGTTCAAAACTCCTTTTGACCCCAGTCACACCCTTTTGACCCCCCCCCTTTTGTGTTATTAAGCCATCGGTCAACCAAAGTCAAACCAGAAGAAAAACGCGCCCAATACCACTGTTACTGTAGCACCATCTCTCCCAAGCCAGATACATCAAAACCAGTCCTGGTTTTCACCACATTTTCAACCCCCCTCCATACTATGTCCCCTCCACCTCCTCTAAACTCCAAATCCTTTAATTGACTCAAACTCAAATCTCCTCCACCTCCCCTGTATCATACCT
>BPTQ01000004.1:269692063-269962651 GCA_019973895.1 Chrysanthemum seticuspe
TTATTGATAAATTTTATGTGAATTAATGATCTTTTATATTTTATTTGAACCTTTTTATTTTAAAATTGAAACTTTTTAGATTTTATACTATTTTGATTAAAATTTTGTCTTTTATATAAAAAATCCGAAAAATTAATAAATAATGATTAATTAATGATAAAAATTGATTAATTTTAATATTATTTATGATTTTTCTATCTCTTTTTATACTTTGAAAAAGATTTTTAGGATATACTACTGTCTTTGGATTTTAAAGTTTCATAAAATCAGTATTAAAGTAGTTTCCAAAAAGAAAATCCAGAAAAAGTCCAATTAAAAAACAGTGATAGCATTTATTTAATAGTTTTAGCTTTTTGATTTTTCTTTTCATCTTATTAATAAGCAAATCTTGTTTTTCTATTTTTCTTAGGTTTCTGTCATCATATAGGATTTTTAGAAAAAGTTTCATATTTTTCTCTATCTTTTTAGTATTTATTATAATTTTAATTAGTTAAAAATAGTAATTAATTAGTAATAAATAATTAAAAAGCCTAAAAAATATATTTTCTGTTTTAAAATTAGTTTTATCATATTTTAGATTTTTCAAAGTTAAAATTTTATTTTTCCAAGTTTATTTTATATTTTCTAGTAATTAAGTGTATTTTAAATAGTTATTAATTAGTGATAATTAAATAAAAAGTGTGAAAAATATATTTTTAGTTTTAAAATTAGTTTTATAGTATTTTAGACTTTTCTGAATCATAAGTTTATTTTTCTAGCCTTATTTTGTATTTTCTTCTAATTTAGAGTATTAATTAAATAGTTAAAATAGTTTTTAATTAATAATAATTAATTAAATAGTGTTAAAAATAATTTTCTTTTTCTAATAATTTTCTTTTATTTTTAGGATTCCAAAAATGTCATTTTTATATTTTTAGGTCTTTTATTTCTCAGATTCACTTTTTATTTTGTGCGTATACGTAGTTTTTAAAAACTTACGTTTACGTTTTTCTTATCTGATTGTTGTGCTTTCCTGTTCTGTACTCCATTCCATTCCAATCAATCAGTAGTGTAATATTTCTAATCATAACCTTTACAGGTCACTATCCTTAGTGATCATTCTATCCTCTGAGTTTGTTTAACACACCATTGAGTCTCCTTGGGACTAAACGACCCGGGAATTCATTATATTCTCTGATCTTCATTGCATTTGTGCTTAAGCTGTTTTAAGTCTGTTAGACTTGACGGTTTGGCACAGATCAGTGAGCGTTTGTTCTAAGTATCGAAATTAGAAACTAATGATCTCTACAGTAAGCAGACATGTATACAAGTAAAACATACTGAGTATCATGTAGAAATAGCACATAAGCAATTAAATGAGATCTAGCTCACAAGTAACACAGAGGTTTATCAAACTTAACAAGCGCTTTTTAAGAGGCTCAAAATAGATTTACGATCTAGATTAGTAAATCGTTTGTATTAACAATGGCGTGCAGATTAGATGATGGTGTTCAAGACGATAGGGTTGTTTTGGCCAACGGAAGCAATGAACTATGTATAGTCATTATGGATGGTGATTAGCATACAATGAACTTCGTCCATGAAGTCATGTAGCTCTTCTCGATCAAAGCAAGATAATCGCTTGATGAGGCAAGTGGTTGTGATTAATTAAAATAAAAATTAATTTTACAACTTGGTTGATTAGTAATCCTAAGACAACGCAAAGTATTTCCATTGTAAACTTACTTTAGGGAAACATGGGAGTATAGATTTCCAAAGTGAGAGAATGAATATGAGACTATTACTAGTGGTGCTCAATTACGGCTAAACACGACCATTTTTACGGGTGATTCCACATACCCAACTTCTATCAAGGAAGCAATTCAACCGTCAGGTCAAATTAAGTTTCTAGTGCCATAAGTTCTCCAGTATTCATTCTCAAGTTAGGAAAATTTATATTCCTACAATGGCCTATCGAAGAGTAACAATGATGATACTTTGCTTCGTTTAATATTATACTTGAGACAACTAAGGTGACGAAGGCGTCATGTTAAAAATAAGTTTAAAAGTTGTCCATATGGTAAACAACAAAAAATGGTTGGATGAGCTAGTTCAACATATGTTGTTGGAAAGCTTTGAGTTTGGACTTTCGGATATGAACAATTATATTTGCGTTGCAAAGTAATTTACTTGAGTATATCGGATGAAATAATCAAGTTGTCAATCCTACTATGAAGCTTGAAGAGCGATCATGAAAAGGAAAATGGGATAGTACACCATCAACACAAGTGTAGGTTATGATCCGATGTACATTCTTGTTGTTTTTAGAAAACGATACAAGAACAAAAGAAATCATATAAGCACATAAAACATTTTTCAACCTATATGACTTATTTAAGTATCTAAACTAACATTTTCGACACAACTAGATGTTATCCCAAACACTCCTTCAAATAGCATATTGATTAGTAGAGTATTACTAAATCGACAAACAAGAGAATGAATAGCAAGGTAAGGAAACCACATATGCTATTCAATCAAACAAACACAAAAGCTATTTGAGATAAGCAAATAATCAAGTAATGCAAAGAAGACAATTTATCATTTAGCATAGCATACGAAAGTTCTTTTCATCGCTTTGTGTTAAATATAAACATATTTACCAAGCTTGATTAGTTTATTTTATATTTATAAATATGATCAAAACCTTAATTTCAATAGAGGACACATTGTTATTCAAAAGCGAAAACATCCGTCTCCAATTAGATCAAAAGTTTGTGCAAAAGTTATGACCGAAAAATGACTTTCTATTATTAATCAATGATTCTGTAAATTATTGTTTTGAATCAGTTTATGAAATCTTTTTTAAATGAAAGTAGACTCAAATACCTTTAAAACGATAGGTGGCACGACTTCTAACGACTTACGGTTAAAAAGTTATGAATTTTTGAAATTCAGACAAAAACTGTCTTCTGTACCTACGGATCCCACGGATCCCTTGCTTGAGGGATCCGTCCAGTGTAACCTGAGGGATCCGCGGATCTGACACAGAAATACAAAAATGTACGTTTTGACCCGACGAAAAGGTTTAGTCTTTGTAGACTTTTTAGTGAAGTTATATTACCCATTTTTACCTTTATTCAAGCTTGATTAACAAGATATCTAACAACAAAACTTCAAAAGAAAAAAAATCACTAAAACACTTTTCATATAATGCTTATTATAAGATAGAAGCATATATCACCATTTTGTCCACAAGCAATTTAGCACGTTTTTAAAAAAATGTAACTAAGAAAACATACCTTTGCTATATCCCCTTTTTATGGTTTTAGAAACCATAGACGCGAAATACTTCATGATCTTCTAAGATACCCCAATTCTTTGCTATATTCCCTTTTTATGGTTTTGGAAACCATAGACGCGAAATACTTCATGATCTTCTAAGATACCCAAATCCTAGTATGAAGACTTCTCAAAGGAAAATGTTAGAATGATCTATCACTATCCAACATATGATGATTTATAAAAACATGACTTTTTGTTTTAAGAAATTCCCTTCTTTGTAGTTTTCAAACATACACGGATCGTATCAAGTTTTCAAAGTACAATATACAAAAAAAAAACTTGGTAACGAAGCTCTGATGCCAATTGTGGAAAACTAGAAGGGGGGTTGAATAGTTTTACCAATTTAAAACATCCTTTTAAATATTTAGATCGACTTATGTCAATCTATTTGGTTGTTTATGTTGGACGTTGATAGATATATATATAAACTTGTAATGAAAGATAAAGAATAAGAAGCACATCACCACGACACAAGTATTTATAGTGGTTCGGCTACAAGGACACCTTCCTTGCCCTACTCCACTCCCCGAGTCACCTACTCGAGAGTTCGTAAGCACTACACCAACTCCTTATGGCGGAGAAGCCTTCACAACGTCGCTTAACCTTTTTCCGGTACTAAGCTAAATACCGAGTTCCTTCACACCAAGGCGAACCACACCTAACACAACGTCGCCTACCCTTTATACGGTGCTAGGCTAACCACCGAGTTCTTTCACACCTTAGGAGAACTAATCCTATCACAACGTCGCCTACCCTTTATTAGGTACTAGGCTAAGCACCTAGTTCCATTTCTATGGAGGAACTACTACCCTTCATGACACAACACCTATTATCAAGGAGATCTACTCCTTGTTACAACACCATCAAGGATATCACCATCCTTGTAAATAAACAAATACTTATATGTATAACGATGCACCACATCGATTATACGACCTAAGCATTCTTCCCAAATGCTACTTGATTTGATTCTTCGGCATCCTTCACTAATGCCTTTGACACAACGCTTGGCACCCTTCACTAATGCCTTCGTCTTGACACCTATAGCATTCTTCACTAATGCTCTTGACACGAACGATAAGCACCTTTCACTAATGCTTTCGTCTTGACACTTTCGGCATCCTTCACTAATGCCTTTAACCCAACATCTATGGGGAAAGGTAGATCTATCAACAAGAGAACCTTCGTTGTCTTGATGATGACGAAGCATGGCAACTCATGGACTTGAGCTTGCACGTCTTCAAGAAGTGGTAATCTTTCCTTTAAGAGGAACCTAGAAGATCACACAAAAACAAAAGACAAAACTACATAGATCACTTGGATCTAAGGTTAGAGGGTTAGAATACTTGGGGGAAGTATGTGTGTAAAGTGATGAATAGAAAGGAAGAAATGGCTCTCTATTTATAGAGAAAATTCTCTACTGTTTCCCCGGATCCCACGGATCCCTTCCACTTGAGATCCGGCTAGCACAAAGCTAGGGATCCGTGGAACGCTCCTCTTTGCCCATGGGTATTTTTGGTTATGGGTCATGGGTTATGGGTTGATCCATGGTTTTCTTTCTAGATACAATGTATCTTAAAGATACAATGAACTTGGTCAAGTGGTATATATAAAACCATGGGTTATGGGTCAATACCATTTGCTAGTATACAATGAACTTGGTCAAGTGGTATATATAAAACTATGGGTTATGGGTCAATACCATTTGCTAGTTTTTACCCATTTAGTATATACTTGTTTTTACCCAACTACATTCAATGTATTTGGTCAATGGGTCAAATACTTAAGTTTCTACCCATTTATATTACCCAATATACTACATACTAGTTATGTGTATATTTTACCCAAATATGTAAACACTAGTTGTTGTACATATGTAATATTAAATCATAAAATCACTTATACTTGTTTTAGTGTTTTATGTGAAAATGTGAATATGTTAGAAACTATTAGTTCAAACCATTTACGTATTTTATTTGTTTCGTTAAAATGATTTTACGTTTGTTATCGACAAAATATTAGAAGATCGTAAAATATAAATAAACGTTTTTATGGCTTATTTGTATTAACACTATCCATGCACCTAGACCTATTGCTAAGAGTCTAAACAATGGTGAACCTGTGCAGAAAGATGTAGTTACTGAAACTGATATTAGAAAGGGTAAAGGGATTGCAGATCCAACTTTGGTGTTTCAAAGTACAGAGGAGCATATAGCTTTTGATGAAAAAATTGCTAAAAGATTACATATGGAAGTAAATGCTAAAGAAATTGCTAAAGAAAAGGAAAGGGCAAAGCAGAAGAAGCCTCTAAACAAGCTGTAGAAGTGCGGTAAACGAAACAGATGTATTTTACCCTACATAATTACGAAAAGTAGTTCAGTTTACTCGTAATGATTAACTTAGCTTCATAGTCCTAAAAAGGGTCAACAAAAACCATAAATAATTCAGGCCATAGAAGGAATCTATACCAACGTCGTAAACAATTGCATAGATGATGCATATAAACCACTCCTTATTAGTCTACAAACTGCCACTAAATTTTTTAATGAACCAAGTAATGTTACATACTTAACTAACGACATCCAAGGTATCATACCCTACATAATTACGAATCAGATACACATAAAAAAGAGCAATGGATTATAAAATAGAATTAACACCTATCTAACATAGGTATTAATCGAATAACAAAAACGATTTATTATAACATAGAACCAATTGGAAATAATCATATGTAATAAACAACGAGAAGAATATTTACGTACCATATTTGGGAACATTTTTTTAAAACTTGATCAATCGAATGTGGTTTGCAATCAACACTGTAGCTTTAAAGATGGTGACATAACTGACGTTACAAGGAAGAGAGGGGGCTGACGAAGAAGACGGTTTGATTTGTGAAAATAGTACTGTAAGTAAGAATGTTTTTGTGCGAGAAGCAAAAACAGAGAAAAACGGTAACTATGGATGCTTTTTTGGTCAGTGACTTTTGGATTTTGAATATAAATCCACTGTACTTTTACTATTCAAATGTGTACTTTTTTGTCTAACGTAAAATGACGATAAAACCCTTTTTAAAAATATACGGTTGCCCAGCGCTTTTTAGTTGCCCAAAAAACAATACCTTACACATACGGGACACTTGTCACAATGTCGATGAGTTGCCCAATGACAGCGGTTGCCCTCAGTCCATTCTCAAATTAAAAATAAAAGTGGTCCGGAAAGTGATAAGCCTCAGGGCGCGCGGTCTATTTGCATCATTTTTCCATACTTAAAGTATCACTGGGATGTTCTGGAAATACCACAAGGATAATGCATAGGACTCTCAATATATATATATATATATATATATATATATATATATATATATATATATATATATATATATATATATATATATATATATATATATATATATATATATATATATATATATATATATATATATATATATATATGGAAGGGTTATTTTCAGAACTAAGAAAAATGCGAGAACTGCGAGAACCAGCATCAACCAATCATATTTTTTCTTATATTAATTTTTATTATTTAATTCAAAAGGGTATAATGGTAAAATTACTTTTTTATATTTGATTTTTTTTTACAAAAAACGTTTTTTTAGTTCCCGTAATTCTAGGATTTTTTTTTACATTGTGTGCACATGTGTTTTGCATTATGTGATAATTGTATTTTCCGTTTATGCATATGTGTTTTGTATTTGCACATTTATCTATAAAAAAATATTACATAAGTATGTATACAAACAACAAAACTTTATTAATACATTTATGCAATTTTATACAAAGAACAAAACTTTATTTAAAAAGTTTTATATAAATATGTTTTATTACAAATATACGAAGCGTGCACATGTGCATAATACAGTGTCTTTAATAGTTGGTTCATATTTTAAGCGTGCGCATGTATTCCTCGTCTTGTTCAAAAACCCATGAAATCTACACATGTGTTTTTAATCCTTGTGCACATGTGTTTTTCCTCGTTGGCCAATCTCGATCTCTTTGTATGCATATGTGCAGTTGAGTTCGTCCATATGCCCTTATATATATACATATGTGCATTCTTCATATTGCTCATTATACTCGAACCTATAATCACAAACAAATAGTAGATGAATTATTTAATCATAACAACTAACAAAACATATATGCACAATCCTTTCATAACAATTGAAATTAAACAAAAGAAACAAGTTCATGAAACTGTAAAAACATATATGCACACTCAAAAACACATGTGCACACTGAGACGATAAGAGCAATAAAAAGTAAGATTTGAACCGTTGCCTATTCCACCATTCGCAAACCAAAAAAAAAACTCACGATACCAAACAAAAATCGTTCGCTATAAGACCTACATAACAAAAAAAAAAATTAAAACAAAAAAAAAAATCTATTTCTTAATTAAATACATACATACAAAAAGTTCAATTACTTAAACACATGTGCATTCGTTATCAATTCATCATTTTCATTACGTAAAAACAGGTGCATTTGTTTCAAATACTCATGTTCATGACGTAAGCACATGTGCATTATTTGACTAACACATACTCGAGCAAAATGCAACAAAACTGAATCTATATCAAGTGAAGTAGACGAATTTTTAATCATAGAAATTAGCAAAACACATATTCATGAATAACCTAATATGATAATTAATCTATAATCGATATATACAGTATACTTGTGAATCCACGTCCTAGTTCATTGCATAAAAGAAAATAACCAATTTAATAATATCACATGTATAATATAGGAAGAAAAACAAATCATTAACAGATTCATACCATCATCATCTCCAATTTAATAATATCACATCGTCATCACCAATTTAAGTTCATAATTTAATCAATTTGAATTTGAAGTCAAAAAGTGTACACGATTGGGGTTGTTCTAAATTTAATATCAAACTAAAATTAAAACTTACGAATCATAATTCAGTCATTAAAAAATCAATAATCATATACATGGTTAGAAATATCACATGATAACATTTCATATAATTGACTTATAATTCTAAAATGAAGAGAACTAATGAATCACTATTTCTTATGATTACACAGCCACGTACATGAAAGAACTATTATTTATAACTCTAATAAAGTCCTCACACAAAAAAGCTTGCAAATGCATCATTCCTAGTGGCTAACTTGTAAGAGTCACGATAATATATAAAGAAACTTTAGAAAGTCCTTGTTCATCATTTTCTGACTCGTACAAGTCACGAGTCAACTAGACTAGGTCAATGACTCGTGAGTCAGGTTGCGAGTAACGGACGAAAACACATCCCCACTCTCGTACCTTAGATTAAGTTTCAAATATCACCATACCTAAAAGTAAGCTTCAACTATGACCATATCATACCTTAAATTAAGCTACAAATATCACCATACCTGAGTAACGCTCGAGAACACATCCCCACTCAGCGATTGATCTGAGAAACTCTCGGCCATGAGATTTATCTGAGAAAACATGAGTGAAAACAATCAAACATGATACAAGCCCTAATTATATTCATCATCTCGTTTTTCGGATCAGTAGGAAAAAAAATCCGTCGTCATCTTTAGATTCTTCTTGTTTCGGTAACAACTACAAACCCCTGTTATTAAAAGAAAATAATTACAGAGCTTAACAAATAAAATCGATATCAACAAGGCCATGACATGGGTTAATCACCTCCTTTTGTTTCACGCAACACATAACAAACATAGCAGATTAAATGAATTAATCCAAGCGTATTAAAATATGGAGACTAGTGATGGAAGATTGTTGAGGCGGCACATTGAGATGGAAGAAAAGTGACGTAAAAAATTATGTGATATCAATTAGAATGAGATAATTTTCAGATCCAAAATGATAGAGACGGTTTTCAATATCAATTAAACACTTAAATTTCTACTACAAAAAGTTCTACCTATTTACCATAATGCCACCAATACTTTTAGCCATTGATCAAAAAATAAATGGATGAGATTGGTTCTCGCAGTTCTTGCAATTTTTTTGGTTCTGTAAATAACCTTACACTATATATATATATATATATATATATATATATATATATATATATATATATATATATATATATATATATATATATATATATATATATATATATATATATATATATATATATATATATATATATATATATATATATATATATTCTTACTTTTCACATTGCGTGAAACAACAAGTCTTCATAAAATTGTGTCCTAACGAGATTTTGTGGATGATCTCTTGGCTCTAGACTCAATATTGCACTTAGGTTTCCTATTCGGAGACTAGGGAGAGGGTTTCCTTTTTCAATATCAACCATCTCTAAGAGAAAGTCGATAGCTTATGTCGGTTCCCCGTGAGAATGAAACAAGTTCTTTAAGAGAACTTGAGTAGCTGGGAAGTTTAGTGCAGTGCGTCACTGGGTCCATGACGTCTTGTCTTCAATACCGGTGTTACCTTGGTAACCACCAGTAGCATATGTATTGAACCCGGTTTCTGCCCTAAGGTTGAATTATTGGAGGGCTATTTATTTTCACCCTTTCACTTTTCATTTCTTTTTCATTCTTCAACCCCTTCAGTGCTTACCGATATTTCATCACTAGAACCTTGTTGGGTTTGTTCCAGTCCTAGCTCCATCTCAGTCGGCACTCTTCCCTTATTCTCACTTTTCTCCTTTTTTCATCATATCTAAGGACTTCTACAATATCTAGTGGATTGTCCCTGGGTAGATCCCTCCGGCTCTGGCGGGATCGTGGGAACTAATACCTAATCTTACCATCCTTATAAATCCAATAAAGTAAATACAAGGTCGGTCTTTGAAGTACTTCCACGATCACAATTGCCATAGAAAACCATTTTAAAATCAATCAAGGTACTTATGATAAAAACATTGATGCCTTTGTACCTCGATAGTTTATTAGATTTTGAAATTCTCCCCCTCAATATGTGCATCAATTTATGAAAACATTTAGCACATATGGGAGAGAAGCCTATACTTTGAGTCGTAAAAGATCACATTTTATCAGATTTTATATTTATATCACATTCTCTCCCCCGATCAAAAATTTCAAATCCTTTGAGACTTTGGATCCCAAGTAATTTAAATATGGTATTTAGAAAAACTTGGGAGAAAATGTGGTATGATTCAGTATTTTCTGATAAGAAACATTACTATGCTCCCCCTCAATTCAAGATAGAGTTTACTAATCACTATCATACTACTACTGTTCACTGCAAAGTTTTTATATCTACACATATTACAACGACATACCACATAAGTGTTCTAATTATTACAGAGATGATGTGATCATTCGTTTCTCTGTAGCAGTTAGTAGTTTCCTTCACGAAATCTTCCACCTACAAAACTTTCCAAGCTGCAGAAGATTCTCCTTGTCTTGAGCCTCTTCCTGATAGCAAATACGAAAGCCTCACTCATTTCCACGTCCTTTTCTGTCCAGAACCTAGTACTCATCCCTGGTCTCATCCTGATCTTATACTCTTTCACCATGTAACCCAAAGCTTCTTCAATCTGTCGAAGAGTACCGTCGTTGAACTTGTGTAGCCCATTAAACCTCATGATCATCCTAATCCCGTATTTGTCACTAAAGATAACAGCTCTTGGAGACTCAATCACTGAGTAGTCATGTTTGAATTCAAATCCTTTAGCTTCCCACCGAGGCTTAGTAAGGTTGACTTGAGTCTGGTAACTCTCAATCCCACGCTGAAAGTCTCCAACTCTTTGTCTGATGACTAAACCTCTCATCCATAAGTTGACTGCTGCAGCTAGAGTCTTCTTGTTACGCGGGATAGATGATCTAGATGGCCTTGGAGGTTCAACAAGTAAAGGTCTTCAAAGTCATTCGGATACAAGTTCTTGAAGTCGTTTTCCTCTATGACATGTTCTTTCTGATCAGCTCTACGGAGGACAATTTTCTTCAAGTAGTCGTACCCGTACATTGGGAAGATCTCTACACTAACCACACTTAAGATATGCATGTGCGTTCGTACAGCCCTTCGTCTCACTTCGACACCGTGTTTGTCAATATAGAAGCGTTTTTGTGAAACCACCAGTGTGAGATCCCATACGAAGCAGCGATGTCGTACTCATACTCCTTTTTAGCCCAAAATTGATCAGGAACCATCTGCTCTAAACCTGCATTAGGGTAATGTGCAGCCTTCATCTTGGAGATTGATAGTGCAGGCCTGCTACCCTTGTTGTCGAGGCGCAAATATTCCAGATCCTTGTTGAAGAAGAGCTCGGATTGTATAGTGACTTGACCAGGTGGACCTCCTAGTGGGAGAGATTTGCAGACATCGTACTTAAGCACATTATTGTCCACTTGATCTGTCAATAGCTTGTAGCATTCTTCCATCTGGTATTGCAAGTGAACTACATCCGGGTGGAAAACCTTGACAATTTCATAGGCAGGGCCCTCCAAATTTTTTGGTGTAAGCTTTGTGATCCCTTGCTACTCACAATACCATTTGATGAAGCTTCCCATATCACTGGTAATGTTCAACAGTGAGTCCTCTGGTGGGGCGACATGGTTAGCAACTATGGCACTTGCTCAGTTGAGTTCAGAAGTGTGAAGATCGGATGATGGGATTCACCAGGTTGGTTCTGGAGTGGCTGGTCTTTCATTCTTCCACCAGTCTTGAGTCATATCCTTAGTGGGAGCAGACCATGTTGATCCTGAGGTTTCTGCATTGTCTTCTCCCACAAAAGTCTTCCACCAGTCTTTGTTATGATTATCCTTTGGAATACGCTTGTTGGAGATATCTTCTTTGTCTGAATCCGTCTCCTGGTTAATCGCAGACTCTTCATTCATTACATATTATTTAGGAATGGGAGAGAATGACGGTTTGTATCTTGAGTCAATCGATGTCTAGGCCGCATGTTTCATAGATTTGGCTGAATTTGACAAGCTTTAGCCAGCAGAAGATCCTGGTTGACTCGATGATGGTGGAGGAGGAGGTGGTGGAGTTTCGTTGGAAGTATCTGAAGTACCAGAATCTCTAGTTGTTCCTGATGAACCAGCAGCACCGGATGGTGGAGGAGGAGGTGGCGGTGGAGGAGACCCAGATGGTGGCCTTGGGGAATCATGTCTCCTCTTCTTCTTTCGTTTGTTTTCACCAATGTCCTTCAAATACTGATCATAGTTATCACGATCCATGGACTTTTGCAGAGCTTCATACAACTGATTGTGTTCATCATGATCCTTGTATTCATCTATCTCATACATGCATTGCAGGAGAATCTCTTTAATGTCTGAGGTAGGGAGATCTCTGAACATTGCATGTAGAGGAGCTTTCATTGCCCATTCGACTGCCTCTTTAACATGTTCTTCAATAGCATTTGTCACCTGATAGTCGAAATTAAGACTTTCCAGATTGGACAGACGAATACCATGATGTTTAACCACTTTTGGCAGGTTCTGCTTTTCCACGGCTTCAATCCGTTTTAGAGCTTCTTCCAGTTGCAGCTCTACCTTAGTGTTTGTAGATGGTGGTGGTGGGAGTGCGGTTGTAATGATGGTTGTTATTGTTGCAGAGGTGGTTACGGGAGGTGGGATTGCAGTTGATGGTGTCAGTGTAGGGACAAACATTGTAGGAACTATAGATGAATCTTGTTGAATCGTTGATAACATCAAATAGTCCTGAATATTAAGTGTCAATTTCCTCCGATAATGCTCGTATTTTATATAATTTATATGGATTTACGCTTGTTTTCCTTTATATATCACTTTCAAGTAAATTACGAGAATTGGAGCTAAAGAGACGCGGATTTGGATATTTTATAAGAGATTTATGATAGTATGCCCACTGTGAAGAAGCTACGGCGTAACTCCACTCTCACATTACGCCGTAGCTAGTACGTGACTTAGAAGGCCAACTCAGCAACAAATTATGGCGTAACTCCCAACTAAGGATTACGCCGTAACCAATTAGATCAAAAGATGTTCCACGCCGCTATCAGCTACGCCGTAACTCCTTCCAATGATTATGGCGTAATCATGTCATTTGTAACCTGTATTGAAGATACGGCGTAACTCATCCCATGTGTTACGCTGTAACCAGCTTTACGAGAGCATTATTATGGAATTATTAAGGTTACGGCGTAACTCTCAACTAAAGTTACAGTTACGCCGTAACTAGATCTAGCCTATAAATACAAGCCCTAATTTCTGCATTTTACATCATTCATTCCACACCAAAAAGCAGAAAACGTGAGTAGGGGTCCAAAGGCAGATCTTGAAGAGCATACGGAGCCATCTCAAAGGGAGAAATCACTCCCTAACGATTAGCATTAGCGATTATCTTTTCTTTTACTTTTGATTCATGTATTTCATTATGTCAAACATTGAATTGATTGTTTCTTTTAATATGATCGGCTAAGCACCTTTGGTGCTAGCCTAGTCATGATTCCTTAATTGTTTTGTTTACGTTCACATGCTTTCGTATAATTGTTTATAGTGTATGCATGCATAGTTCGTTGGTAGCTACCCTAGTTTCGGTAGTTTTGAATGGCGGTAGTGTCTAGTTGCTTAGGAGAATTGACCAACTGACCCTAAGTAGGTAGACTAAGTGGGAAGGGTAAGAATTGACCAACTGACGACCCTTCTTCGCTTGTGCAAACTGACCAAATGATCACCTACCGTTTGGATGAACTTAAGAAGTTAGGGATGAGTATCTAAGATGCTAGCGCCCGGGCACTCATTGTTGCGAATCTTGCATGTAGAGGAACTTAATGACTTGGCTTAGGGGACTAAAAAACAGCTGGACTTTCAAGGGTAGTAGCTTGATCTCCAGTAGAAGCCTATGCTAATAGGTTAAGACGAACTGACCAAATGCTGTCCTAGCAACTTAAACCCTCACTTGAATCAATTGAAAGTAGTTAGAAGTGAACATAAATATGATAGGACGAATAACTAGGTTAGCACACTTTACCCCTATTTATCACAACCTCTATCTTTATTTGCTTTCTTTCATTTTCTTGTCTTATTAGTTATATAATCATTTCAATAATTAAAACAATTAAAACCAGTGACACCTAGACTTAATTAGAATCCGCTCACATAGCTCTTGGGACGACCTCGGTTTTACCGATTACTACACTACACACGACCGTGTACACTGCCCGTGAGTGCATAAGGTGGACCATAGGTAAACGAGACACTTATAAATATTAAAACCTGGTCAGAAAACCTGCATCAAGTTTTTGGCACCACTGCCGGGGAGTTATATTAGGATTTTTATTAAGACTTTTACTTTTGTTTTATTTTGAATTTTCTTGTTTTCTCACGATTTCTTTTAAGTTTCAGGTACCATGGAGGTTGTAAACATTGATGACCTCACTCTTGAAGAATATTTGGTGTTGACTAGGGATGAACAAGGGACGGGGCTCGTTAGGCCGGCTATTTGAGCTAATGTCCATTTCGAGATTAAAGAACAGTTTATGAGGGAGCTACGAGCTAACCCTTTCTCGGGAAACAGAGACGAAGATGCTTATGAACACGTTGAAAATGTCTTGTACATCGTAAGCCTTTTCAATATACCTGGTGTTTCTCATGACGCTGTTATGCTCCGAGTATTCCCCATGACACTTAATGGGGCAGCTAGAAGATGGATTGAAAGATTGCCCGCCGGGGCAGTCGATACATGGGCTCTCCTAAAGAAGCATTCCATTCAAAGATATTGTCCCCCTTTGAAGATATCTAATCAGCTCATGGAGATCCATAACTTTAAACAAGAAGGCAATGAAACGTTGTATCAAGCTTGGGATAGGTATAACGATCATCTCTACAAGTGTCCCACTCATGATCTAAACAGCCAGCAAAAGGTCAACATTTTCTAAAAAGGTATCAACGTGACTACAAGACAGATGTTGGACTACCAAGGACCAATTCAGAGCATGACTCCTACTCTCGCCATTGAAGCCATTCAAAGATGGTCGATCATTCTCAAAAGTGGCATGATGGAGGAAGCCAAAGAAGCCTAGGCGGAAATCTTGAAGGTATTGCTGCAATTACTAGCAAGCTTGAAAATCTTGGTCGGGACATACTCAAGCTCAGGGAATCTGTTCATGCTATCCAAGTTGGATGTGAAAGCTGTGGAGGGGGACATCTCACAAAAATTTTCCACTCATTGACGAAGATAGCAAGGTTGAAGAAGTTAAATATGGTGAAAATCGACTGTTTCAAGGGAATAATCGAAATGGTAATGGCTATCGTAGAGGACCTCCCCTATATTATAACCGTGGGACTTTCGGGGAAAGAAGAGCTAATTTAGAGGAAACAATCAGCAAATACCTCGAAGACTCGACTAAAAGGCAAAAGGAGCAAGAAGAATGGCTTAAGAACTTTCAAGAAAGCACAAACAAAAGCCTTTTTAGTCATGACGAATCGCTAAAAAACTTAGAAACCATGATTGGCAAGCTTAGCGATGAGGTACAGAGAAGAAATGAAGAACAAAAGAACAAATCAATAGCATGCAAGGCCGTGTTTTCTGAAAAAGAATAATCCGACGATGGTTCTAGCATGGTAGAGGAAAATGATGCTGATGGTGCTAACAGAAGCCAGTTACGCCGTAACCCAACTTCAGAATTACGGCGTAACTGGGATACGTGGTCTGACAGGTTTCTCGAATTATATGAATCAAGAACGCATGTTATTAACGGGTGGTCCAGTTATACAAACCTGTGCCCTCAATCCCCATCCAAGAGGAAGAATCACTGATGCAAAGGAATACCATTGGATAATGGTGAGTGGTACGATCTATGGGCCTCATGCAACCCTCATAACGAACTTTACGACGGAGGAGATGGTAAGGAGAGGGTTAAAAATAACAAATACATGTGGTATGTATTTAATGATGATGAAAGGTTGGCAAAGTTCTCAATAAAAAAAGAGGAGGAACCACCTATTAAGCACTGTTGCAATCCCATAATGATCTTGGAAGACGAGTCCACACGAGCATGACCTACATGCAATCCTTTTCGTGAACGGGGGTGGTAATATGGAGGGCGAAGAATGGACATGCCCTCATGAGCTAGAAAGACATGACGTTAAGTTCAGAGATCTATCCTTTGATGATTGGTATTTGGTAAGATTCGGGGATGCTATAATTAATTCGGGTCTACTAAGGAAGCTAAAGCTCGATTATGAAGAACATTGTCTCCAAAGAGAGTCTGTGGATGAAAAACTAATCGAAGATTATACCTCCTGCAAGGTTGTCCCCTCACGCAACACCAATGATAAAATAGCTCAGAAGCATTGGTGTGAGAAGATAAAGGCCGTTGGGGAAGTTTTTTGGGCGTCTTGTAACCCATTTTATGATGAATGTAATGGGGGAAGTAGCATTGCAAGAGTTTGGGATGATGAGTTCTTGTGGACCTCAACCAATGACGAGGAGAGGACATAATTACCTTGGCTAGACAAGTTGGGATTTGATGATTGGGTTAAAATAAAATATGGAAAGGTTGATGCTTCCACTAAGGAGAAGATTTGGAAAGACCCGAGTGAAGAAATCCCAATGATATGAGTGAAGTGATGGATGAAGATATCAAAGATACGACAGGGTAATGAAAATGAAGAATGCAAGCGTGTACTCATCTAAGAATTACTGGTGGATAAGTGGTTCAAGGGAACTGAGTCCGATGATGATGACATCGAATGAATCATGGACTACCTTGAACTACGAGGTGAAGATGGGTTCACTGACCCCGATGATGAAGCCTACGAACAAAGAAGGTGCAAACTTCTTGGTAGTCCGTATAAGAGGCCCCACCAATTGTAGCTGAAAAATATGAGTTTACAAGATACATGATAAGGTTTTAAAATGTACCTTTTTTAGGGGTCGTTTAAGCCCTTATTTGATCACTTTTGTATCCGTTATTACTTAATGTCGTTCCTTTTCACTTTTTAGGTATCTTGAAGGCAAAATGCTGGAATGACACTTATTCGGACGAAAAGGTATGAATATACGAAGAAAATGGCCAAAGTCAAGAATCGAGACACTCAGGTTGCTGGAACTAAAGGGGACGGCGTCAGGATTTACAAGTGACGGCGTTAGGTACAACTAGAGACGCCATCGGACAAGGTTTGTGACGACTCAGTAGCCAAATTGCTCTTTGACAAGTGACGGCTTCAGGTTTTAAAAGATTAGGGCGTCGCAGCTCAGACGGCCTAGATTTGATCCAGACGACGTCAGAGACTGAAGGGGACGGCGTCACAAGCATAAGGTGACGCCGTCGCAAGACTAACGTGGCCAAGACGAAACCCTAATAACGGCGACCCGACGGCGTCACAAATTAAAGGGTGACGCCGTCGCATGTGTAATCTTATATATAGAATCTGAATTTTTCAGTTTTCAGTGTGTAGTCTTTTGGAGTAAAAGCCAAAACCGAACCAAGGTTGTCTTGTACAGTATTTTAGGGTTCCATACCCTATCTTACATCGAGATAAGTGTTTTACTTCATTAATTTAATTATGTCTTCCTTTGATTGTGTGTATGCTTGCATGTTCCCCATGTCCGGCTAATTTATTTGTGTGTTTGCTTGGGTAATATGAAACTTAGTTATTGAATATTGATTGGTTGTCTCTTATCTTAATTGTAATTGACCTATTATTGCGATAGGTCATTCGTTGTGCTAATAATGCTTGATTAATCTTTGTTGAACCTTAGTTTATAATCACCTAGAGTAATTGTAGGCTATACATCCAAAGAATACCTTAGAGTTAAAGTTTATAAATCCTAGAGATTTTGTAGTCATTAACCTTTGGTAGCTTCAAAGAGTTAGGGATAAACGTATACCCTACGACCTTAGAAACACAACGCAATTAAGAATAAGGACGTGACAATTCAACCACCAATAGGAGATAACTAGGGAGTAATAAAGCCTAAGCAAATACATTTTTAACTATCATACGAGCACACAACAATAGACATAGACTACCCTTACTTTAGATTAGATAATTAGATAAGTAGAAGTAATCGGTAGAAATACCAACCCCCAAATCCAAATCCCGAGATTCGTACCTTTCCATTTTTTAAAAAACATAAAAAAGATTAAAAAAAATAATCTTCCTCAACCCCAACCTTAGCGTAGTAACTTCTCACTAGCATTCCTATTCTCCTAGAGAACGATATCAATTCCCGTGGCTTACCCTAATACTACACTACAACGATTAGGTTCACTGCCCAGGGTGTTGAAAAACTTGATCGACGAAAAGGAAGTTCCTTTGACCCCGAAAGCGCTGTGTAAGCGTATCAAGTTTTTGGCGCCGCTGCCGGGGAATAAAATAGCTAGTTAGGAGTCCACCTCGTTTAGGTTTCCTTGCTTGATTCCTATCAAGTAAGCTTTTTTTCCATTTTTAGCTTCCTCGTAGTCTATCCCCCTTCTTTGTGACCTTTGTTAGTAATCCTATCACTTTTCATCATGGAAGGTGATAATCCGCTAAACAACGCTTTACCACCAAACAAGTACCCATCGCTTGATCCAACCTTTGCCAACCAACTTCGAGCTCATATTGTTAGTGAAATTGGAGATCTTAGGAAACTAAATAGGATAATTGAAAATACACTTGAGGAAGCCCTTAAGGAATCTACTAACAGTTTCGATAGTGATTCGACCTCAAGTGATTCGGATGATGACCTAGAAGATGGAGATTATAAGGTGTTAGAAATTATGGAGGATAGTAAGGAGGAGGAAGAACTTAGGGAGTATTTCGACTCATACCCTAAGGGGAAGGAAACCGCCTATCACTATAACGTAGTTAACTTCCCGAGACCACCTTTCGAGCCTCGTATAAGAAGGGGTAACCCTAAGAACATCAAGATACCGTGTATGATTGGATACTTATATAGGGATCACACCTACATTGACTATAAGGCACCCATGAATATAATGTCTAGGCTCTATTACAATTGGATCATGAGCAAAAAGCTAGAACCTGTGAGGGACCCTTTCGCCCTAGGAAAGCAAGTAACTATGTTGGGAGGGTTAAAGGATTGCATGTCTTCGTAGGTAACTTCACATATATGTGTGATTTCATGATCTTGGAAAATGTTAAGGGCATCATTGATGGGTTTTTAGGGGATGTAATGTTAGGTCACTAGTTTTACAACACAAGCACAATAGAAAGAGATAGAGAAAAGATTGGATGAACAAATATCACACACACACATGTATGAAGCTTAGACCGGTTATGCGTAAAGGTGAATGAGATAAATTGAACAACCAACACTCAAGTGAGGGTTATTACAAGGTATTTATAGGAAGGGGAGTTAGGGCAACACTCCTACTCCCTTCCTTTCCTTAATGGACATGGGCCTAAGCTCATGGGCCTTCTACATAAGCTTAAGCTAATAACAAACATAAAGGCCATAATTAAGTTAACTATTACATATGAATCACTAACACTTGATATAGGTTTAGGAGTGATTCCAACAATCTCCCCCTAAGTGTTGGTGATGAATGAATGTAAACGGTGAAGGTACTGATGTAATAGTAGCTTTGACGTCTTCTGACATTCTTCTTTCTTGTGAGAAGAATTGCCTTGATTTGAACAATCTCCCCAGTGTAGAGAAATTGTTTTCTTTAAACAGTTTTGCTTTGACGTCATATTTAACTTTGTTCTTTGATCATTGTTCTTTGTGATGGTAGTGATAGTATGTTGTTGTTGTCTGCATCAAGTCTGCCTCAGGTCTGCTTCGCTGCTCCAGTGTCTCCACGTCATTCTTCAACATGCTCACACGCTCTTTGACGTTGGATTTCAGTACTGATGAAGTTCTTTAAGTCTTTATCTTCGTAGATTCTTTGTCTTGACGAAGAATCATTCTGACTTTTGTGTTGCTTTTAGATAGAACTTCCATTAGTGATGATGTTGGCATGAGCATGTGAAGAATCTGCACGATCATTCCGATCCAGAGCTTCCATAAGAAGAAAACATGAAAACGGTTAGAAATAAGCGGATTCCGGCACTTACAAGTTTGAACTTCGAGAGTGTTAACAGCATAGTGTGAAAACACAACTCTAATTCTCACAAAGGTCGTTCCTGAACTGGAGTCCCACAAGTGAGATAACGCGATGTACCGAAGTACACCTACAGTCAGATGAGTCGCTGAGGTACACCGAAGCATCACCTCACGACTGTAGACCGTTTGAGACACACTAAGCGTAATCCACGGGGAGTTACCGAAGTGACCTGCTGTCAGGGTTGTTTGATGTTGACCCTGGCAGGAGTTTACATTCAATCACTGAGGATCACTATTGTGAACCTCTCATAAATGTTCTCGACAGATTGCTAAGATCTGTGAAGGACTCGATAACGTACCACTGACGTTCTTATTGTTGAACGACAAGTGATGAAATGTCAAGTGTACCTAAGAGATCTTTTGATGAATCTCGTGGCTCTAGACTCAATAGTGCATTTTGGTTTTCCTGAGCGGAGGCTAGGGAGAAGGTCTCCTTCTTCAATACCAGCTATCTCTAAGAGAAAGCCGATAGATTATGTAGGGTTCCCTGTGAGAATGAAACAAGCTTCTGTTGAGAGAAACTTGAGTGGCTAAGAAGGTTTAGTGCCTGCGTCACTGGGTCCATGACGGCTTTTATTCTTCAATACCGGCATCATCAAGTGACAACCAGTAGCATATGAATTGAACCCGATGTCTGCTCTAAGTTGAATAATTTGGAGGGCTATTTCTTTTCACCCTTTTCTTTGCATTTCTTTTTAATCCTTCAACTCCTTCTTTCTCCGATTCTCATTATCTCGTTTTTATAATCGTACCTAAGGACTTCTAAGTACTAACTATTTGTGATCTCCTTGGGTAGATCCCTCCGGCTCTGGCGGATCATAGGACGGTTATTCCTAACCTTAGTCACCTTATAACTCCATGACTAACCTATGTTGCCATAAAACCAATTTTCAAGAAAATCTCTCACAACGGTTATGATTGAAAAACATTTTGTACCAATGTAAGAGTTTGATCTTTTGCAGAAATACTCCCCCTCCACATGTGCTTAAGAGTTTTTACGGAAATCTGCACAGTGAGGAAAGAGCGCGCACCTTTTGAATTGATCAACTCAAGATAGACAATCTCCTGCGAGACACGGTTACGTTGCATAGTTAAAGAGTTACATTGTCAGCTTTTAGGTGACAACTAGCTCTAATAACTACCTTGAAGGTGTAGACAAACCTCGAAAGGTTGTCAAACCTGTCAGAGTTCATGTCTACCAAGAGTTTCTCGAATGGTACATTCTATTCGGACAAGTCCTTTGCGAGACACGTTTACATCACTAGCGAACTAGCTTGAAATTATTACCCGTCCCGGACAAGTCTTTTCGAGTTACTAACAGTTAAGTATTGTCAATTCGTTGGTTAAGTCTATAGCACAAAGATTCATTTGCATTTACACAACATATTTCTTATCACATAATTTTCTCCCCCTAAAAAATGGCATATAAAAATGTTATTTTTGAAAAGTTGAGAATAAATATGACCATTTCGAGTGTTGCGGGAAGATGACAACTGTGAACAATTTGTGAACAAAGTTTTAATTCAAATACTCCCCCTCAACAAGTGATATAAACGGTTGAGGTTTTGAAAATCATAAGGGGAAGTACTTGTTCTTTTGAGCAAAACCTTTAAAAGTGAAAGGTTTGATAGGTTTTACTCAAAAGTAAGAAGCTTTCGCTCCTTTTATAAGGATTGTGGCACTGAAGCGTACCACAGGGTCATTTCTTGACAAGAACGGGTTGTACACTGATATGTGTGCACAAGCCATAGTCATAATTAAATCACACATCCAAAATATTATGAAATAGAAGCAGTTCAAGGGGTACCAGGAAGTCCATCAAGCTTGCCAGGAATGCGAACAGGGCGTTGATAGCCGGCGAGAGCAATCCTGGGACGACCACCTACAAAGCTCTCTAATGTTCTGAACTGATCCCTTCGATACAACCTTTCATCAATCATAGTGATGATCCTCTTCACATCCCTTCTGTCATGAGAATTCCATCGCTTTGGAGACCCAATGCCTTCATGTATCGCCTTCAACCGATAAGGCAAGCCATCCCTAACCTTCTTCAATGTGTGATCCCCAAATTTGTGAAGATCTCTACACGCCATCAAGCAATTTTGTTGAAGTTCACTGCGATAAACGACGCCGAATGGTTTGCTGACGAGGGTGTATTGTGAAAGCTGGTTGATGTCAGGAAGATCTAGCTGAGGTGGAGTGAAGTTGACACGGGTCTGATATGATTCAACTGCAAACTGGAGATATTCTACACGTTCTTTGATTACTATTCTTCTGATGAAGATAAGCAAGGACTTGATGTATTCACGTTGCACTTCAGTCGAGAATTGTCTCATGCGACCCTGTACTTTGGCAAGGTACATGTCTTCAATGTCGTTGATAGACAAATTCTCAAAGTCCGCTTCAGAGAATGCATAATCCCTTTCGTCTTGCCTTTTGACCACGATATTCTTGAGGAAAGTGTAGTCCCATTTAGACGAAAGATCAACATGTTTAATAGCCACGATTGCTTTAGTACTGAACACTTCATGTTGAGACTTCTGAACCTGGCAGCTTCTGTAGTAGATTCGTCGGCGTTCCGGCCAATGGTGAATCCCATACAATGCATCACGGTCATATACTTCCACATTGTTGGAGAACATGTGGTTAGCCCTTTCCTCGATGGCTATGCAGTTAGAGTATATGGCTGCCGGGAATGGAAGTGTCAGAGATGTAGCGTATTTCCTTAAACCATCGCCACCGTGTAGAAGAAATTCCAAGTCTTTGTTGAAGAAATATCAGAATGGAATCCTAGGCTGATCTGGTTGGCCAATTGTTGGTAGAGGTTTAGACCAGTCGGTGTAATATGGAGGGTTGTCCCGTTTGGTGAAGTCGATGTTTGCTTCAGGGTTGAGCCAATCCATATTGTTAGACATAGCTCGTGCTATATTATCAAGATGATACTCAACTTCAATAGCACTTTCCGAGCTGTCCTTGAGCAGTTGAAATGCTTCATTCTTGATTCGCTTCAACTCGGATTTCGTCATCTTTTTCACACAGATTTTTTCTTGCAAGAACTTAGCATGCTCCAATGTACTACCGTCTTCCAGATCTTGACCTTCAGGTGGAAAGGGAGTAGAATTAACAAATGTAGAAAACCAGTCGTATTCCTATGTGTCATCTTCGTCTAGCCATGATACGACGTCAGCCTTAGGCGCCTTCTTCTTCTTTTTCTTAGGCCTGGATGCAGATTCTGGTTTCTTAACATTGTCGGGAGAGGCGGGTTGTTGTTGGGGCTCATGGAATTCCTCATCGTCACCACCCGTATACTCAAAGTGATCACCGGTTTTCTGAGTCTCGGGTGGTAACTCAGAAGAATCCTGAGGTTTTTCAGTAGAAGAGCGAGGAGGAGACCTTTGTTGAGTTGGAGTCCGTTGGGGTGGAGGTTGCATAGAAGATGATTCACCAGACTTCTTTTGGGCGTTTATGCTCGTCATTCTTATCCTGATCCTTATCTTCATCGTCGCGTGGACGCTTAGGCCTTTCAGCTTCTTCTCTGCATGCTGATTTTAGTTGGTATTCCAGCAATGCTTCAAACAATTTACCTTCGTAGGAGGCCAATGTTGCAGATCGTTTCGACATTTGAGCTACCACCCAGTTAACCAATTCAGCATCTAAGAAGATTATGGGATCAACTGGATTGATGCTCACATGCATTGGAGTTGATTTCATAGTCTGTTTGGCCAGGTGTAAGAGATTAGGATAGAGTTGTTTGGTGAACAACTCCTTTGTAATTCCAGGAACGATGTCAAGAAGGTACTTGTGAGTGTATCCTTTGATCATCTCGTCCATTTTCCCTTGAAGATCATCTTTCATGAGCTTCTGGACATATTCCCTTTCAACTTGCATCTTGTCGTTCTCATCATGAAGATACTGTATCTGATCAGCGAAGAAATTCATCTTCTTGTAGAGCACGTTTTTCTTTCTGACCTGTTTGACAGCTTTAACGATTCGTGTCTTAGTTTGAGAGATCCAAGATGCAGTTGGCTTCTTCACTGATTTGGATGTTGATTTGGTTGATCTTTTTGATGGTGGTGGTGAGGAGTGAGAAGATGAATCCGATGATGATGAGATGTGAGGAGACTCCGGGTCCTTTGGTGGTTTAGAAGTTTCCTTCTTTGAGCGTGTAGGACTATCCAGAAGAAACAAATCATAATCAACATCTTTATCTTTCTCAGACTTTTCAGTTTTTGGTTCTTCAATGTCATACTCAATAGAATCTTCCACGCGATTTTGTTGTTGCTCCAAAGTGGTGGCACCAGTTCCCTTATCGGGTCGATTAACCGCATCAGGATCTGGTGTAGGTTGAACTTCACCACTTGACCCTCCGGGGCCACCCATTTGATCCTTAGCAAATTCTTTCGCAACGTGTTGGAGTCTAACGAATTTGAACTTGCTCCTGTAATCAGTTTCCAGTGGCTCTTCTTCTGAGCTTTCCTCTTCATGCTCAATCACTGGAGTCATCCCTTTGCTTATATCTGCTGGTGGACTTGGAGGTTTAGGTACCGTTGTAGTGTCATCTTTAGCTGATTCAGAGTAGAAAATCTCTTCATCTGATGCAGTACCCTCCGAGTCCTCGTCCGTTAGCTTTCTTTGCGGTTCAAGCTTTGGAATGGGAATAGGAACAGCTTCCTTAGAAGGAACTTTTCTTTTGCTTGGAGGTTTCCTCTTGGGGAACTTTATCTGACTCTCAGTGCTTATAGCACTTCCTGCACTTCCTCTTCTGGTTTTTCTTGTAGGCGTACCAGAAGATTTTTCATCAAGAAAGCCAACTTTGTTCTCTTTCACAGCTACCATATATCTTTTATAAGAGTAAAGCTGTTTGAGTTCATCTGAGAGAAGGAGATCCGGCAACACATCACCTTGTTTCTTGGTAGTGGACTCCTTAAATCTGACTGTTAGAGTGGGTTCGAATAACACGTCAAGATTTTCGGGGTCATTGATTCTTTTGGGGATATCAGGGTTGTATCCAAGTGCTCTTTGGATCAACAGTTTTGTATATCTGATATAAGGAATCTTTGAGCCAAGCTTTTTGAGGAATGTCATCATGTCATCCCATATCAGAGCTTCAACTTCGATGTGTTTCATGTTGATCAGAGCCCAAAAGATTTGCAGTTCCACGAGCTTGGGATGCTCATAGCCGCTGTCACGACCAGAAATGGATTTTGTGATGATGATATAAAGGGTTCTCCAAGGCTGAGGAATGTTTTTAAGATCCACGTGAG
This sequence comes from Chrysanthemum seticuspe, assembly GCA_019973895.1. Classification (NCBI taxonomy): domain Eukaryota; kingdom Viridiplantae; phylum Streptophyta; class Magnoliopsida; order Asterales; family Asteraceae; genus Chrysanthemum; species Chrysanthemum seticuspe. Next base: position 269,717,703 of record BPTQ01000004.1, read on the forward strand.
AATGCTTATTAATAACCCCTGAAGCTTCGTCATACCCAATATCAATCAAAAATTGCAGAACAGTCTCTTCAGTAGGTGCAACAGAGAATTCAGTTGGTATGATGTCAGGAATGAGGAGGACAGCCCTTAAGTCTGCAGGAGTGATGGTGAGTTGCTTGTGATTGAGCATCACCGTCACATCATTCTGTCCTTTGATCATCTGCATTGTATTCTAGAATTGCTGTATGTAGATCTCCGGAACAGTGGCAGAGTTGGTGAGCATGTTCTGATAGGGATGATTCTTCAGAATATCCACTGCAATGAGACAAGAAGATTTCGAGCAGGTGAGAGTTTCAAAGTCAACTCTGAGATTGTTCTTTCCAATCTTCATTGGATAGCCATGCGGGAAAATATCAGCAATGGTGAGAACGTTTGGTGCATCCACATTCATTTGAGCTTCCATGTCGTGATCTGAAACATATTTAGCCAAAAGAACCAACATATCGAAAGACATAATGTTAGTCAACAGAGGGTTTTATTGTCTAATTATTGAATGTGATGAGTCAATGATTGTTACGATTCCAAAGTCACTTGTTTGTCCAATAGTCTAATGAAGTCGTGATAAGTTTCGTGAGTTAGTTAACTTTAAGTTTTAAAGTTTATGTTATCACATGTTTTTCACAACACATTTCACATTTAAGTTTATTAGTGACAGTATTGGTTTCGTGACGTTATGATTTATTTATTTACAAGTTTGCACGCGTAACAATTCATAATGAAGGTTTGATCAAGGCTTAGGCGTAGAAATGGTAGCTTATGCGTAAAAAGGAGAGGTATACGCATAGACGCAAGCTTATGCGTAGGATCCTTACTTACGCGTAAGAAATATTTCGCGTAGGAAAAAGGGGACCGTATGCGTAAAGCTTACGCGTAGGCGTATATAAAACCTTACGCGTAAGGCTTACTCGTAAGAGTAGACCTTATGCATAGAGGTCACTGTTTACGCATATCCTTCACAGGATACGCGTAGTCCCTTTGTAGAACCTTACGCGTAAACGCTACGCGTAAGATTACTCTTACGCATAACATGCTACGCGTAAGGTGATCCTTATGCGTAGATGGTTAACAACCTTGATTCTGATTTTTTACGAGTAGCAAACCTGAAATAAATTCATCATAACATCAATATTTACACATTCATTCATTCTAAAACAGATCATGGCATGAAAACTTATCAAACAGTTTATGCGTAAAAAGTCTTACACGTAAGACTAAACCCTAAACTTCATGAATTACGCATATGAAATCTAGCCATAGGATTTGCACTAAAGTTTTTCTGGTAAGTCTAGGAACCTATAGAGTTGTTTTATCCAAGTTTTAACATCAAACAAGTCATGAATCAAAAATACCCAAACCGTATGAACATAAACCCTAAATTTCAATTTATGAATCATTAGTGTTTCTGGGTGAAATCTGGGCCTAGATATGATCAATTCAACTTGACAACAACCTATTATAACAATCTTTATTACCAAAAACGTTCACATATGAAAACACCCAAACCCACGCATAAACCCTAATTTGCAAAATCCATCAATTCGTGTATCTGGGTGCATTTTGATGATAAAAATGATATCATTGATGTAATAGAAACGTTTTGACACTATCTTTTTAACCACAAACACACAATTTTAATCATGTGTTCATACGCATATGCGTAGAACACAAAATCAAGCATATACAACATTTTGACCGTTGGATTTATGTAAAAATCAAAACCATTTTTTGAAAACATGTAAGAAACATTAAACCACTTACGAAATTATGATCCAAAACACGGATTTGTTGAACGATTCTTAGGCGTAGGATGAGTTTGGTTGTGTAATAAATGTGATGAAACAAATGAGGTTGGTGGAGTGTTTTTATTAAAAATAACTTTAAGCTTTTGACACTTTCAGTCCCTCCACCTTTTCCATTTTCATTCAAAGCCTGTTAACTTCCATTTTGGTTACCAAACGAAAGATATTTGGAAATAACTTAGACGACACTCCCCCTCGACTTAAGAAATAATGAAAGGTTATAAATTTTAGTCCGAGGAGTGTCAGAAACCAGAAATGTGACCACCAATATTAAAGAAACAACCAGGATAAGGTAACATGCAAGTACACGGTTATTTTGAAACAGTTAAGAATTTATTTTCTCCCCCTCAACACTTGATCGAAAAAATACTGAATTTTGAAAGATTTGAGTATTGAAGGAAGAAATGTACTTGCCATGTTTGAATAAATATAGATAGAAGAATATTTTTGTTGTTTTATCTGATTTTTTATTTTTGTATTTTGTTTTTGAAAAATTATTTACAAAAGAGATTTTGGTGTTTGACTGGTTTTTAAGATTGTTTTAAGAGTTCATCCAATTCCTCTTGAGTCAAACACCGCATACCAATCTGGTGGACCAACTCATTAAACCTAGCGGGAGGCAAGGCTTTGGTGAGTAGATCTGCCAATTGGTATTCTGTACCCACGAAGTATAATTCAACTGTACCCTGTTCCACGTGGTCCTTGATGAAATGATAACGAAGATCGATGTGCTTTGATTTCGAATGCTGAACTGAGTTGCACGAGATCGCAATAGCCCTCCGATTGTCGCAGTACATCGGGATTATGTCAAAAATACGTAACCATAGTCTTTGAGTTGTGTTCTCATCCAAATGACTTGAGCACAACACGCCGACATGGCTACATATTCTGCTTCGGTTGAGGACAACGATGTACAATCCTGCTTCTTCGATTGCCATGACACCAGTTTATCACCAAGAAATTGTAGAGCTCCTGGAGTACTTTTACGTGAATCTAAGCATCCTGCGTGGTCAGCGTCTGAAAAAGCTATTAGTTCAAAACCAGAATCCTTCGGATACCAGATTCCCAAATTAATGGTTCCCTTGATGTATCGGAGGATTCTTTTAGCCTCAGAGAGGTGAGTTTCAGTTGGTCTCGACTGATAACGGGAGCAAAGACATACGGCAAAAACAATATCAGGCCTGCTAGCTGTTAGATACATGAGAGACCCAATAATACTTCGGTATTTTGTCTGGTCCACCAATTTCCCATGTAAATCAGCATCTAGCTTCTTGGTATGAGCCATTGGTGTGGCGTAGGTGTCACAGTTTTTCATTTCAAATTTGTTTAACAATTCAAGGGCATATTTGGACTGACTCAAGAAAATACCACGGGGTGATTGATGAACTTGCAGTCCTAGAAAGAACGTAAGTTCACCCATCATGGACATTTCAAAATTTTTCTTCATTAGTTTTGCAAAAGCAGTTGAGTACTTTTTATGTGTAGACCCAAAAATAATGTCATCCACATAAATTTGAACAATTAAGATATGTGCCCCGTGATATTGTATAAAAAGAGTAGGGTCGACCGAACCTTTAGTGAAATTATTAGCAATGAGGAAAGATGATAGCTTATCGTACCATGCCCGAGGAGCTTGTTTGAGACCATACAGAGCTTTGTTTAGTTTGTAGACATGGTTCGGGAACTCGGGATCAACGAATCCTTCTGGTTGGCTGACATAAACCATTTCTTTCAGTTGTCCATTTAGAAACGCAGTTTTGACATCCATTTGAAAGACCGTCATATTCATATGAGCCGCGAACGCAAGAAATATCCGAACAGCCTCAAGACGAGCAACCGGAGCAAATGATTCTTCAAAGTCAATACCCTCCTCCTGTCGATAACCCTTAGCCACCAGACGTGACTTGTTTCTGATGACGTTCCCTTCAGCATCCAATTTGTTCTTCCAAATTCATTTAAGACCAATGACGTAGACCCCTGTTGGTCTTTCAACCAGTTCCCATACTTCAAGACGTTTGAATTGGTTGAGTTCTTCCTGCATGGATTCAATCCAATTGTCTTTTGTCATTGCGTCTTTAATGTTTTTAGGCTCAGATTGGCAGACAGTGAGTGCATAAATGCAATGTTCACCATCTGTGTGAAGACGTTGTCTCGTAACGACTGGTTGATTCGGGTTGCCAATAATATTTTCCAGAGGATGGTCTTTTGTCCATCGATGTGTAGAGGGTTGATGTTGGTATACATTGTGCAGATTCTGAGGATTCAAATGGTTTGTTGATGATTCTGCGACATCAGGTGCAGCAGTTTCATTAGCAAACGGGTTAAAGAACGCATTTGGATCAAAATCTGCAGGTGGGGGTACTTCATTAAGAACATCATCAGCCGGTTCATCATTGTTGGAAGCGGTTTGTTCAACTGTTGTGGTGGAGTCAATTGGTGGTGGTTCTTCAACATTAGTTGTTGTAGCAGGTGTATCAGGTATAAGAGTAGTATCAGGTTGAGCAGCGGAAACAGTGGATACACCTGGAGCACGTTCATCAATCTCGTCACTGAACAGCGGAGCAAATAACCTTTCCATTTGTTGACGAGTGAGCTGGAGGCTTTGATCAGCTGATGATGGGGTTTGAGGGAAGTTTAAGCGGTTGAAACCGGGTTCCAAGCTGTTATACTCAGAAGCCATCTCCGTAAGTTCATCAAAATGAGCATGAATCGTTTCCATAACCTGCTTTGTACGACGATTCCAGATCCGGTAACCTTTAGAATTTTCACAATATCCAATAAAGACTCCAATGTCAGCTTTGGCTTTGAGCTTTCCAAAATCATCACGATCATTATTCGGATAACAAAGGGATCCAAATACATGAAAGTGTTTGAGATTCGGTTTATGGTTGTGGAGAAGCTCAAAAGGTGTTTTGTTGTGGCGTTTAGTAATCATAGAACGGTTTTGAGTATAGCATGCGGTTGATACAGCTTCTACCCATAAGTAATCTGGAAGTTTAGCATTGATTAACATTGTTCTTGCAGCTTCCACTAACGTTCGGTTTCGTCTTTCAACAACTCCGTTTTGTTCTGGTGTACGTGCAATAGATGTCTGATGCTCAATTCCCACTTTCTCATAAAATTCTCGAAGAGTTTGGTTAACAAATTCAATTCCTTTATCTGTTCTTATTTGGTGGACGGTGTTCCCAAGCTGAACTTGAATTTTTGTGAGAAAGGTGATGATCATTTGTGGAGCTTGGTCTTTGCTTCGAAGAAAGTAGACCCAAGTCCATCGTGAATAGTCATCAACAATTACTAAGATGTAGCGTTTGCCATTGATCGTTTGCACGCGCATCGGGCCACACAAATCCATGTGAAGAAGATGAAGCACATGCTGAGAGCTGTGTTCCACCTTTGAAGGAAAATGAGCACGAGTGCTTTTCCCTTGTTCACAGGCTGAGCAAAGATGATCTTTAGAATACCGGAATCGTGGGAGACCTTCAACTAGTTTGTGTCGAGCAAGATTGGTTATAGTTTGAAAGTTTAAATGTGAGAGACGACGGTACCATAGCCAGGATTTTGTTGATGTTGCCTTTGAAAGTAAGCAGATGGGAGATGAAGCAACCACGTCTTGCATAGAGATAGTGTAAAGACTTGAGTTACGCGAGCCAGACATAAGGTCGTTTCCTTGTAGATCACGAATGAAACAAGATTTCTCCCTGAAAGCAACCTCCAAATCTCCATCACATAACTGACCTACTGAAAACAGATTGTGACCGAGGCCTTCCACATAATAAACCCTACTAATTTCGATGTTCCCATTGATATAGTCTCCGTAGCCCATGATAGCTGCGAAGTGATCATTCCCGAATCTGACAGTGCCAATGAACTTTGCAATAAAGTTTGATAACAGTTGAAGGTTGCCTGTCATGTGTCGGGAACATCCGCTATCAACAATCCAGAGAATGATCTGTATCACCTGCATTACACACAGACGACACAGATGGAATAGAAGTAGATGTGGAACCCGAAATGTTAGAGGGTTCCGGAGCAGTTATAGTAGGCATACACACATCAATAATTTTAGGCATCCATTTAAATCCTAGTGTGTTATATATCCATTTCTGCCATCTCCAACTAGTATTTGCTTTAGTCTTAGTGAATGCACTAGGTGGTACTACATTCCTAGGAGGTGAAACTGGAGCTACAGGGACATCAATGCGGTTCTTAGAATCTAAAGAGGGCGTTCTACCAAGCACAGACTTAGAATGATTAGTGGGCCTAGAGGTATTCCGATTCTTAGGATTCCTTAAACGAGAGATGATAGCTTTAGCAACACATTTTTCATGACAATCAGAATTCATACTTTTACGACAAATAACACAAGGTGCATCAGACTGAATATCAAAAGTACTTAAAGGTTTAGCATTCGTTACATCACTATTTCTATTACATTTTCCAGACGCAATATCTATAGTGGAAGCAACGTGAGTCTTATTCATAGTCCTAGGGTATTCTTCTACTTTAGCATTCCTTATTGATCTTTTCTTAGGTCGCAACTTCCTATTCTTCGATGTAGTGCTCCTAGGCTGTGAAGTGCGGATGTTTGGAAAAGAGGCAACTATTCCTGTTTTAGTAGAAAGAAGCACGTTAGCAACTTGTGTTTTGGCAGTAGGCATTCTAGGTTCACGATTACTAAGTGTTACTGGTGCTATTCTCTTAATCACGGTAGGCGGAAGTTGTTCATACTTTCCTAACATTTCTCTTAACTTAAAGATAGTGTGCACCAACTCTTGATTTTCAGAACGAAGATTTCCCGAAAAATTCATGACTTCCTTAGTGTGTGCAAGAGAATGATGAAGCTCGTTTGATGCTTCATCACGAGTCTTTTTAAGTAAATCAAATATGACACCATATTCCTGTTTAACTTTTACAAGTTCTTGTTCATATTTTGAGATTTGACATTTCAAAGACACGTTTTGATCATCCAGTTGCTCAAATTTTGGATTAAACGTTTTGGATTGCAACTGGTTGATTTTTTTTGCAAAGCAAGTTCACGATTATGACAATCTTTTTGACACCATTGAAGACGACGTTTTACATGTGAAAGCTCGTTAATCAATCGTTCATTTTCAGCTTTTAAAGACTCGATCTGATGCACATTATCAGAATACTCAACAGTTACCACAGAATCAACAGTATCAGCAGAGATATAATCAGATGTATATGACAAAGAATTAAATAACACAACATTATGGATATCAGCACAGATAACATCTTTCAAGAGTCGATCAACATCTTTTCTCAACATTTTCTTTTTACGTTTAGTATTAGAAATAGATGTTTCTGTTTTCTCAAAAACGACCTTCATCACTCCAAGTTCCTTATGAAAGTCCCGTTCCCAAGACAATGCACAATTTTTCAAATTTTTAACATTTGGTAAAAGATTTTTCTGAAAAATGTCTCTTTGTTCTCGTGCCAGAGGCGATTGAAAATGTTGAACTTTGATTTCAGAATGATATTCTATCTCATGTTGTAAAGTTTTGAGGTCAGCCATGAAAATGTCAAAATATCTGAGAATTTTGCGATTTTCAGGTTTTGAGTTTACTTCACTGATGGAAGGTAAAGGACCATAAATTTGTGCATAATCTGGTTGGGGATTAACATTAGAAGACTCAGACGTTTTTATGATAATCCTTGGTGTGTTAGAAGAATCCGTTGGTGTGACGAAAGTGACCGATTTTGAATAGTTAAAAGGTTTGTTGTAAACAACAGTTTCTAATTTTGATCGACTCTCGTCTTCTGCATCTAATTCCTCTTGACGATGATATTCAACAACACTCATAACAGTATTATCAATTTTATATTCTGCACTGGAAACTTCAGGATTTGGTTTGAATGCTTTGGTTGAAAGCTTAGGTTTGTAATCAGCAAGATTCGGTCCATATCCATTTGGATTGGGTTTTAAAGTAAGCTTTTCAATAGCAGTTACTGAATCACCATGTTTGTAAACAACAGTTTTAAACTCTTTAAGTTTGTTTTGCAAGCCGATAATTTCTTCAAGATGATCATCTATTCGTTTCGTTGAATGCTTTTTGTATGCAGAGAACTGTTTTTGACAAGTTAACAACTCAGCCTTAGCTTTTTTATTTTCCAAGGTGAGAGCGTTAATTTGCTTTTTATGTTCATGTTTCAGTTGTTCTATTTCAGACAACAAAGCATTCTTCGAAGCGGCTAGATCACGCATCTGTCTCTCTAAATATTTTTCGTTTTGATGAGATTTAGCAAAGGCGGCTTCAAAACCTTTTTCACGTTTTTCTTGAGTTTTGAAAAAGTTGAGTTGCTTTTGTAAACATTCAAAATCCTTGGTTAACAGTGCATTTTTACTTTTCAAGTCCTGATTTTACTGCACGACATTCTTCCACTATGGATTGTTGGTTTTTAAGCCACAAATCAACATCTGGACGAGGCACAAGTTCGGCGTGTTCAACGTGAGTCACAACATGATCATTATTTAGATCCTCAAGTATAACCACAGAGTCAATTTGATTATCAATGGAAACCATAAGGTCATCTTGATCGTCAAATGTAACTACGGGGTCTCTAGGCCTTGCCGGATTCAGATGTTGGCAGAGATATTAGATCAGAGATAAATATGGTTTGTTCGGGTACATGAGACAAGCCATCAGTGTCATACACTGGGCCTGTGTCACTCATGTGTAACTCATGCATATTAGCCATCAACATAACAGCTGCATTGGCCTGCAAGTCCTCCATATCATCATCTGAATCTGCATTTGCCATAAAACTGTGTTCTTTGTCTGTGAGAGTTCCACCAGCTTCATCCTTAAGAGCCAAAAGTAAAGTCGCCTTGTGATAAGCATTGCCCCTAGTCCTTGGCTTTGGGCATGCATTAGCCATGTGTCCCTTCTCATTGCAGTTGTAGCATCGAAGACCATTCAACCCATTCTGAGCATTTCCTTGTTCCACCACTTGAGCTCTCTTGTTATTCCTACCCATAGCATTAAACCCTTGACCACCGCCCATCTGACGACCATAACCACGATTCTGAACTTCAACTCGTCCATTGTTCACAACAGCCTGATTCATTGTGTTTGATGAGGAACGAATGTGATTGTTGGATTTGTTTGTATAACGGCCAAAAGCATTAGCAATCATAACATATCCTTGTTGCAATGCTTCGAACGGATCGGATTCCTCATTAGATTGACTATAAAGTGCCTGATCATTGTTGTTGTTGTAAAGAACCAATTGATTATGTTGAGATTGCTGTGATTGATCATTTGGTGTGATAGTGACAGTTGGTTGAGTTGCTGGTTGAGGAGGATAACTGTTTTGAGCATACAAGGCAAGTTGTTGATTTTCCGGATGTGAAGATGAAGCAATTTGAGCACGGAGAATCCTTTCCTTATCAACTTCCTTTTGATGAGGCTTCAAGTAATCGTACAACAATTCGTATGTCGAATGATGCATGTTCTTCGCTTGACGGAGAAAAATGACATACTTCTCCCATTCAGGACCAAGACTACTCAGGAACTTAGTATTAACTGCAATTCTTGGCATGATGATGTTGTGTTTATCCAAATCATTTATGATGTCTGAGAATCGATGATGATAAGACTCTAGTGTCTCTCCAGGTTCAATCATGAAGTGTTCATAAGCCAAGTAAATTTTGGATTCCATATCCTCCTGATTGAGTGCAGATCCTTCCATAAGTAGATGAATATGTTCCCACATTGCCTTTGCAGTCTTTTGAGCATCAACACTTCGAAGAATTGGGTTTGGTAATCCTAAAAGGATATATTGCATTGCAAGCTCATCAGCTTCATAGTGTAGAAGTTCTTCTGGATTCAGGTCTGCAACAGTAGCAATGTTTGATTGTTCATCTCTTGGTGGATTAGCATTTGGATCTCCGGGTACAATGACAGTAGGCATCTGAAATGGACCTTCCAAGATAACCTTCTTTAAGAACTTTCCATGTGGCTTCTTCAGATCACAAAACCTAAAGAACCTAATTACCCATTGATCGTTGTTTCCTGGAGTGAGCATTGGAGGTCTATCAAGTGATCCAGCCTCATGAATTGATTGTTGGCTGCTTAAAGCTTCACACATCTTTGCAAACCAAGCGGGTTCCTTCATAGTGTTCCTTGATGGATGTTGATTGAAATCGTTTTTGTAGGGTTGAACTTGAAGACTTGGTGGTGGTTGAACCATTTGTGGTGGTGGAATTGCTCCAAGTTGTGGAGTATGTTGTTGATAAATTGCTTGTTGTTGATTCCATTGTTGATGTTGTGGACTTAGTTGTTGTTGTCGTTGAGTGTAAGTGTGAGGGAAATAGTTAGAGTATGGTGGTTGTGACATGTTGAAAAACATGTGTTATAAAATGGATCTTTGTAGTCGAATGAACCTTTGTTGATGAAGTATCCTTAGGCGTAGAAATCACAATAAAGCCAAGTAGCACTTATGCGTAAAAACACCAAAGTTACGCGTAACAGCAGAAGTTACGCGTAGGTTTAGCTTACGCGTAAGTAGGAGAAAAACACTAAAGTTATGCGTAAACAGTAAGTTAGGCGTAGAAAACTTAGGCGTAGGATTACCTTATGCGTAAGACTAGGCTTAGGCGTAAGATGAATCTTATGCGTAGGATATTCTACGCGTAAGCTTAAGCTTAAGCGTAAGTTTAGGGTTTTTAGCCCAAGTGATCTTTTACACTATCACAGTGCAAAAGATATCCCAAGTCGACGTATTTTCAGGCTTATCCAAGCAAGAAAACACAGAGTAAACCACGAAAATTGAAGATCAAACCACGGAATTCTTATGCGTAAGATTAGGGTTTCGTTAGGCGTAGAACTACTCGTAAAAATGACTTTTGCCCAAAGATGTTTCTAAACCAGATTTTTTGTGATGAAATAGCTTCAATATCACCAAAATAACACAAACGTGTAAAACTTGATGAACCAAAGCTTAAAACCACGTTACGCGTAGTCAGAAACCCACTTACAAAACCAAGCTAGAAAACAATGATCCACGCGTAAAGTTTGAAACTTTTTGCCAAAAACAGTTATTTTAACACCTTAAAACGTTGAAAGTACAAGAATCTTGGATTAAAAAATGTAAAAAATGTGTTTTTAAGCGAACCAAAGTATCATGTGCTGTTAAGCATAAGACCGAAACTCACATAAACAACAAACACGATTCACCCAACTATTTGGCAATTGATACCACTGTTAGGTCACTAGTTTTACAACACAAGCACAATAGAAAGAGATAGAGAAAAGATCGGATGAACAAATATCACACACACACACGTATGAAGCTTAGACCGGTTATGCGTAAAGGTGAATGAGATAAATTGAACAACCAACCCTCAAGTGAGGATTATTACAAGGTATTTATAGGAAGGGGAGTTAGGGCAACACCCCTACTCCCTTCCTTTCCTTAATGGACATGGGCCTAAGCTCATGGGCCTTCTACATAAGCTTAAGCTAATAACAAACATAAAGGCCATAATTAAGCTAACTATTACATATGAATCACTAACACTTGATATAGGTTTAGGACTGATTCCAACATTTAATACTTGGGAGACCATTTATAGAGGAGTCTAAGATGGTTTATGATCGAGAGGAAGGAATAGTCGAGTTCTCAAATGGAGCTGAGAGTGTTAAATATATAATGCCCCACAAAAAATAAGAAGTTTGAGGGTATTGATAATTTAGATGTGGACAACATTCTGGCATTTGAAGTAGACTGGAAGAACAAGGTTTACTACACTGCTTGTCTTGAGTTAGGCCCTGAATATATTCGTGATGAGAGAAGGGTTAAGGAGATCGAATGGGCCTCTAAGATTAGGACAACGTAGGGGCACGACTTCGAGTCTAGCTACAAAACTCATAAATAAAGAAAAGCGCTTCGTGGGAGGCAACCCATGCTTAATTGTTTGCTTGTTTGTGTCATATATCTTTTCATTGATTGTTTATTCTCATGTTTAAATTTGTAAAAATGCTTTATTTTGTCTTTAACCTCGTCTTAATTACATATAAAGGTATTTTACATAAGGGATAAGTGTAGGGAGGATTACACACGTTTTCAAAAGAAACGTAAACATGAGAATTTCAATTAATTAAAAGATATACATGTGTGTTTGTTCGAGTCAAATGCTTGTATCGAGTCATAATGGATGTTTTGCAGGAAATTTTTCCAGATTCTAAAGATGTAAATTTTCCAGAATTTTTTCCAGAAAATCGCAGACCAGTTTTTGTCAGGATAACCTGACGGCATCAGGATCGCAACCTGACGGCGTCAGGAAGGAGCAGAAACAACTGATTACTTTTTCTCGTTTTCTGAGCTACTTATAAATTTTTGGAATTTTCCAGGTCTTAATTTTCCAGAAAATCTGTAAATATCCATTCCACAAGCATTATATCCTAGTTTAGTAGAGTCCTATATATATTGTTACCGCCGATTTTACGCGAAGGTTTCGTTTGTTTTCTTCAAGTGTGCAAGTTTAATTTACCAAGAAGAAGATACATAAGATGAGAAGGAGCTTTTCAAGCAAACATTCTTCTTGAAGAAAGATGTAACCACCACTTTACACGGATCCTACCGAGCTAATCAGGGGAGTATTAGTTTCTTTCGTCTTTTATTACCTTCCGTTATCATAACTTTGATATTTTTGGGGAGCATTGGGGACAATGTTCAGTTTAAGTGTAGGGAGGGAAAATAAAACGGGAACTTTGAAACTATGCTTATCCTTGATTATTTTCTTTGTCCAATTGCATTTGTGTAATAAACCAAGAGAAATATCGGTTAGGGTAATTTTGGCACCAAATTTAAATTTTTTCATGACATGTAGGAGTGGGCCATTAGTCTTAATAAAGCGTCTCATGGATAGGAAATTATATGACTAGCACAAAAAAACCCTTTACCACTTAAATTCCACCCAAAAATGTGAGGATCACCCTTAGATTTGTAGGAATTAAAGCATTTATCTTTAATGCTTATAGTAGTTAGGTTGAGTCTAAGTAGAAATTCGCCTTTCAAAAAAAAAAAAAAATAGATTCTAGAACTTGTTTTGTGATGCATCCCGAGATCGCTAGTAAGACTACACTTGTGTAGTTAGGAATAACTAAATGATAAGAGGCATTAGGATAACCCTTGTTTGATACCCGTAATATAATTACTTCTTCCACATCGGTTGAGTAATTCCCCCACACCTTTGCGTTGTACTCATCTTTAGTACACGATACCCCTAGTTAACCCCTCAGAGCCTATCCTTTTCGCGGTTCTCGTGATGTTTCGGTTTTCCGGAATATCAATGAAGAGCATTTTTTACAATCCACCCCCAAATGTACACCCAAATCGCCTTAGCCTACCTTGTATGCACTCACTTTTAGTGCATTATTGTTATCACACTTAACCCTTAGTTCAATTATCTTGTTGCTAAGTCGAGTCATATCCTTTGTACACAGTTTTGGGACGATTGGGACTCATGATAAAAGTTAAATTTTATGAGATGACGGGAAGGGAACGTTAAATTCAAATTCCTTTTATTTGCATAATAATGTACTCCAAGTGTTTTGATCTTTTCAAATCGGGTCAAATTAGTGTTAGAATAATAAAAAACTCAAGTGTAGGGATGTGCCTATAAATCCCTATCATTTTGATGTTATCGTAGAAGATGGTAGAGTAAAAGTGTATGAAAAAAAATCAAAAAAAAAAAATAGAAAAAGAGAAAAAGAAAAAAAAATAGAGTGTTGAAAAAAAAAACATACGGGCTACCATCCTACATCTATCTTTCAATTTATGTTTGTTTATTTCAGTTATCTAGAGTTTAGAGTGTCGAGTATTGGCTTAGCAACGCCATTCTTCGCATGCTTGCAACATAAAGATTTTTGACTTGCCACCACTAAATCGCCTATCCTACCAAACCCTTTGTTTCCGTACCGTAAGCCTAACATTACAACCCTTTAAAAGACCTCTTGGATAGTCTTTCCTAGGTGCTTACGCCAAAGCGATGGAGCTTTGATCTAGTCTCAAGCCTATGGTAATCTATGTACTAGGACCGGTTAATGAGTGTTTATCTTCCATTTCTAACTTGTTATATTTCATATACACCCGAGAGATGTGAGTATCTAAACACTCCATGTGAGGTGCTAGTATGTAATTTCCGTGCTTGTTATGACTTTTGCGAGGCTTATATGTGTTGTGAATCGTTCTAAAATAATGCTTCATGACCCCTGGCTTATAAATCAATTGGCTAAAAGCACATTTGCTTGAGGACAAGCAAATACCAAGTGTAGGGATATTTGATAAGGTTTTAAAATGTACCTTTTTGAGGGGTCGTTTAAGCCCTTATTTGATCACTTTTGTATCCGTTATTACTTAATATCGTTCCTTTTCACTTTTTAGGTATCTTGAAGGCAAAATGCTGGAATGACACTTATTCGGACGAAAAGGTATGAATATACGAAGAAAATGGCCAAAGTCAAGAATCGAGACACTCAGGCTGCTGGAATTAAAGGGGACGGCGTCAGGATTTACAAGTAACGGCGTCATGTACAACTAGAGACGCCGTCCGACAAGTTTTGTGAGGACTCAGTAGCCAAATTGCTCATTTACAAGTGACGGCTTCAGGTTTTAAAAGAGTAGGGCGTCGCAGCTCAGACGGCCTAGATTTGATCCATACGACGTCAAAGACTGAAGGGGACAGCGTCACAAGCATAAGGTGACATCGTCGCAAGACTAACGTGGCCAAGACGAAACCCTAATAACGGCGACCCGACGGCATCACGAATTAAAAGGTGACGCCGTCGCATGTGTAATCTTATATATAGAATCTGATTTTTTCAGTTTTCAGTGTGTAGTCTTTTGGAGTAAAAGCCAAAACCGAACCAAGGCTGTCTTGTACAGTATTTTAGGGTTCCATACCCTATCTTACATCAAGATAAGTGTTTTACTTCATTAATTTAATTATGGCTTCCGTTGATTGTGTGTATGCTTGCATGTTCCCCATGTCCGGCTAATTTATTTGTGTGTTTGCTTGGGTAATATGAAACTTAGTTATTGAATATTGATTGGTTGTCTCTTATCTTAATTGTGATTGACCTAGTATTGTGATAGGTCATTCGTTGTGCTAATAATGCTTGATTAATCTTTGTTGAACCTTAGTTTATAATCACCTAGAGTAATTTTAGGCTATACATCCAAAGAATACCTTAGAGTTAAAGTTTATAAATCCTAGAGATTTTGTAGTCATTAACCTTTGATAGCTTCAAAAAGTTAGGGATAAACGCATACCCTACGACCTTAGAAACACAACGCAATTAAGAATAAGGACGTGACAATTCAACCATCAATAGGAGATAACTAGGGAGTAATAAAGCCTAAGCAAATACATTTTTAACTATCATACGAGCACACAACAATAGACATAGACTACCCTCACCTTAGATTAGATAATTAGATAAGTAGAAGTAATCGGTAGAAATACCAACCCCCAAATCCAAACCACGAGATTCGTACGTTTCCATTTCCTAAAAGACATAAAAAAAGATAAAAAAATAATCTTTCTCAACCCCAACCTTAGCGTAGTAACTTCTCACTAGCATTCCTATTCCCCTAGAGAACGATATCAATTCCCGTGGCTTACCCTAATACTACACTACAACGATTAGGTTCACTGCCTAGGGTGTTGAAAAACTTGCTCGACGAAAAGGAAGTTCCTTTGACCCCGAACGCGCTGTGTAAGCGTATCAATACCACTTGGGGCCGGAAGAAAAGTTTTGCAAAATTCGAAAGATCGAGACAAAGGAATATCTCCGCACCGCTACGAATGTTTCTTGGGTCAGACACAATTTGATGAAGGATATGGAGGAAGTTGGCCAAGTTCAAAGGCCACTGTAAAGCCCCATGGATTTGAGTCTAACTTAAAGATTCATTAATAAAGAAAAGTGCTATTTCGGGAGACAACCCGAATTATCCTTTTTCTTTCTTTTATTTCTATTTTGTTGGGTTTTGTGTTTTTAACAAATTTTGCAAGAATTTGGAGAAGAATTCACAAGTAACTTAAGCGGGGACCTGACCTGTCCATCAATTACTGCGTAAATCATCCCCATGATTACGCCGTAACACATCATCAGTAGCGATTCTCTCCAAAGCATTACCAATTACGGCATAATCCCAAGCAATGGTTACGCCGTAGCTACCCTCCAGTAGTGTCTGCCAGGTTTTGCCATAATTACGGCGTAACTCCTTCAAGGAGTTACGACGTAACTACCCTTCTGTTTCAATTCTTTCTATTTAAACACAAAAACCTTGTATTAGTTTTTAAATGAATTTTGTCGGTATGTTCCCTGTAAGCCCTCACGAGACTACACTCGTCCACTTGGGATACAAGTGGTTTAAAAGGCTTGTTGCATACGCTAAATGCAACCGTGATTCCTACGAAAGTGAGTTAGATTTCTTTTTGTTTTTCTTTTTCTTTTTAGAATTATGCTTGTTGGTAGTGCGATTTCAGGGAATGAAGTTTGCTCGTAGATACTTAAGCGAATGCATGATTCTTTTCGTGGGCCTTCTTTCTTTTAGGAGCGAATTTCAGGGAAGTTCTCGCTCTAATTCTACTTTCTCTTCACCTTTATTTAACGTTTAGTATAAAAGGGACTTTGTACATTTCAAGTGGGGGGACGGGAGTAGAATTATCTCTTGAACTTTATTGCCCTCGTTTTTCTAGTTTATTTTGAAAAATTATGCCATTTTTTAAATTTTGACATGTTTTTCTTAACCTAACTAGATTAGACCTTAGTCGAGCACATTATAAACCTTGATGTTATATGGTGAGATTAGCCTTATCCGTTTCCAATTATTTAACCAAATCCACCAAATTATGAGTGTGTCGGTAGCTTGTAAACTTTAGAACTTGGCCTTTGCATCATTTCGAGACCATAGATGAGGTATGTTGAGTTCGCTTAATATATTTGGAATATTCAGTTTAAGAAGGCAATATTATAGGATTATCACCCAAACAGCCTATCCTTATGTGTCTATCGATTAGTCACCACGACTTCTCGACCCCCATATTAAACCCTTTTGTTGCACTCACCTTTAGTGCAAGATACCCCTAGATACACCCATCTGAGCCATTCCTTTCATTTTGTTCACCCAATATATATTGTTTCGTTACACCCGTTCACCTTAGCCTACCGTGTAGTCTTAATTTGTGATCGGGAAGTCATTGTTTGCCTAAGTTCAAGGTTCAAGTAGAAAGGTTTGGAAATCACGCTTTCGTCAAAGACATATATTTGAATATCATTGAAGACCCCCCTAAATTCTCATTATGTTCATCTCAAATGGGGGGATGTTATGTTTAGTTATGATGTAAAAAAAAATAAAAAAAAAATAGTTGTGGTTATTTGTTTATTGTAAAGTGCAATGTTATAAGCACTATATTTGGAGCTCATCAAATATTTAGTATCGAGGAGGCCACCTCGGTCACATTTGAAGATTTAAGTTGGTAATTATTGCGCCAATAGTTGAAGAACAGGTAATGTGCCCATCATGACGTCCGCTAATGGCACATCTACTTGATATATCATGATCCGGTTTCGTAGCCTTGAAACTTGAACTTTGGATGAACGGTAAGCGGTGATGACTTGGTTATAGGTTTAGACTATTTGCTTGTTATTTTTACTTTACACCAATTAAATCATATGTCTTATCCTACCCTTTAGTCATGAAGCGTGTCTAGGTGATGAAACGAGCAATCTTTGGTGTCTTGGCCATGGATTTGGTCATGTATCATTGATTTTGTCCACTTTGCCGTGACATGTTAGTAATGACGATTCACCCTTAACCTATGTCGTGTCTACCCATATTGCCTTCATGAATTGTTTAGTCCTTAACTCTAGTGGTGGAGATTTGTGTAACTGCCAAGCTTATAATAGAATACATGCTATGTCTGTGCTGTGAGTTATCACCCCGAAATTGACACTTAGACTAGTTGAGAGATTTTGAGTGTTTTGTTCCCATTTCGTGAGGTGTTCGGCTTTGATTTATTCTAGCATAAGGGATTTTTAAACTTATATTTTCCAGGTAATGGGAGATATATTTTTAGAAATTTATCTAATAAGGTCTACTTGAGGGCAAGTAGAGTTCAAGTGGGGGGATATTTGATAACATCAAATAGTCCTGAATATTAAGCATCAATTTCCTCCGATAATGCTCGTATTTTATATCATTTATATGGATTTACGCTTGTTTTCCTTTATATTTCACTTTCAGGTAAATTACGAGCATTGGAGCTAAAGAGACGCGGATTTGGAGATTTTATAAGAGATTTATGATAGTATGCCCACTGTGAAGAAGCTACGGCGTAACTCCACTCTCACATTACGCCTTAGCTAGTGCGTGACTCAGAAGGCCAACTCAGCAACAGATTACGGCGTAACTCCCAACTAAGGATTACGCCGTAACCAATTAGGTCAAAAGATGTTCCACGCCGCTATCAGCTACGCCGTAACTCCTTCCAATGATTACGGCGTAATCATGTCATTTTTAACCTGTATTGAAGATACGGCGTAACTCATCCCATGTGTTACGCGGTAACCAGCTTTACGAGAGCATTATTATGGAATTATTAACGTTACGGCGTAACTCTCAACTAAAGTTACGCCGTAACTAGATATCGCCTATAAATACAAGCCCTAATTTCTACATTTCACATCATTCACTCCACACCAAAAAGTAGAGAACGTGAGTAGGGGTCCAAAGGCAGATCTTGAAAAGCATACGAAGCCATCTCCAAGGGAGAAATCACTCCCTAACGATAAGCATTAGCGATTATCTTTTCTTTTACTTTTGATTCATGTATTTCATTATGTCAAACATTGAATTGATTGTTTCTTTTAATATGATCGGCTAAGCACCTTTGGTGCTAGCCTAGTTATGATTCCTTAATTATTTTGTTTACGTTTACATGCTTCCGTATAATTGTTTCTAGTGTATGCATGCATAGTTCGTTGGTAGCTACCCTAGTTTCGGTAGTTTTGAATGGCGGTAGTGTCTAGTTTGCTTAGGAGAATTGACCAACTGACCCTAAGTAGGTAGACTGAGTAGGAAGGGTAAGAATTGACCAACTGACGACCCTTCTTCGCTTGTGCAAACTGACCAAATGATCACCTGCCGTTTGGATGAACTTAAGAAGTTAGGGATGAGTGTCTAAGATGCTAGCGCCCGGGCACTCATTGTTGCGAATCTTGCATGTAGAGGAACTTAATGACTTGGCTTAGGGGACTAAAAACAACTGGACTTTCAAGGGTAGTAGCTTGATCTCCGGTGGAAGCCTTTGCTAATAGGTTAAGACGAACTGACCAAATGTTGTCCTAGCGACTTAAACCCCCACTTGAATCAATTGGAAGTAGTTAGACGTGAACATAAATGTAATAGGATGAGTAACTAGGTTAGCACACTTTACCCCTATTTATCACAACCTCTATCTTTATTTGCTTTCTTTCATTTTCTTGTATTATTAGTTAATTAATCATTTCAATACTTAAAACAATTAAAACCAGTGACACCTAGACTTAATTAGAATCCGCTCACATAGCTCTTGGGACGACCTCGGTTTTACCGATACTACACTACACACGATCGGGTACACTGCCCGTGAGTGCATAAGGTGGACCATAGGTAAACGAGACACTTATAAATATTAAAACCTGGTCAGAAAACCTGCATCAAGTTTTTGGCACCGCTGGCAAAGTTTAGAAAACCTCCAGGTCTGTCATCAATGAATTGGTCTCCAAAGTTGAGATGTTCAAGATTCTGATAGGATGACAGGGTTCTAGTAGAGTTGTTAGGTTCCTTGTGGCGAGTTTGGTCATCTGTTCTTTGCTTGAGGTTTTCCTGAATGTTGGGTAGGCGGTTGACACAAAATCATCCGCAACAAAACCGCTATCTCAAGAAGCAACCTCCTTTTCTGTACTCCCTAACTTATTGGTACCAGCTTATGTGTGAGTCTTGGACTTTTCAACATTACCGACTTCAGTGTGTGTCTCAGTATGTAATTCCGACTCATTCAAATCTACATTATCACCCTCGGTATCCTGAAATTTTGACTCAGTGTCACTAGACTCGACATTGAGTTCAGGATTTGGAGAGTGTTCCTCTTCAGCTCTACTTGACTCCGTAGCTTGTGATGTTTTTGTGCTTCGCTTCTGGAGTATGTATTTGCTTATGGTCTTGTGAGTTGGAGAGGAGATGGTCAACAACATCTGAGCAACCTGCTCAACTTCCTCAATTCCCTTACCTTTATCTTCAATTTCTGGAAGGGAGTGACGTTTCCCGGATTCTGATTCTTGTATGGTCACACCCTTCCTCGGACGTCTTGCTGACTCTTCTTGTTCTAATAAACTTGCTTCAATTCCCTGTTGAAGGTTAATATCATCAATATCCTTGAGGGTAGGCTCGGTTCTTTGTTTCTTTGACCCTCTTCCCTTTCTCGTTTCACCTTTTCTCTTCTTCTTGCTTTGAGTAGATGAATCGACGGTAGTGGACTTGTCTTGACGCTTCTTGGGAAGAGTATCATAGGAGGATTTGGTGGACCTGTGAGTTGGTTTTTTTTGCTTGTTGATTTGATTGGAGTAGGAGTTGGTGATTCACCGACGAGAGACTTGGTCACTTTGTTAAGATAATATTGATAGTATGATGAAGTGACAATATTTTCTGTGAGAAGAGCATCTGGTATAGCCTTGCCAAAGATCTTCTAATTCGAACCTTTAGCTTCAAATTTGAGATATCCAAGAACATGCTCCTATGAAGCCAGATGAAGTGCAGATTCGCTTCTTAGGTGGAATTGATGCTTGGCCTGAAGGTGTTTGATAATAAGCTTGGAGAATCTGATACTAGGAATCAAACGTGTATGCACTTTTTTCTTGCCTTTGATGTTTTGCGCTTTCTTTTCCTTGTTACTGATGAAAGTGTGAATCGATTGCGTGAATTCCTCCCAAATGCTTTCAGCATAGTCCATGTTGGCTTGATTCACAACTCCACACAAGATTTGCAACACCCAGAAGTCTTTCCAGTGAGGCACATGTTTAGAATGGTGGTGATTGCCCTCCATGGCTGATACATTTCATTGGTGATTATTGAGGATATCTTGTTGACTACAGACGGATACCCCAAGTCATTGACAAACTTGATTAACTCATCTGTAGTTGGTGGAGGGGTGAAAGGGTTGTTTACATCCACTGGTGTGATTTTTAGAGCGTCTCAGATGGTGTCCTTTGAGAGTTCATACCATATTTCATCCAGCTGACAACTATATACCGCTGTGATCTTATCCCATTTAACTGTATCCCAAAACTGCTGAAGATAGATTGCTGGGATCGTGGCACATGAAGTAAATGCACTGAAGAAGTTTGTGTGCTTTAGGATATCCACCGTAATCTTGTAGATAGGATTTGGCTGAGACTTTGCCATATCTACATAATAGTTACTTTTCCCAATAGCAACTCATTCGGTAAAAGGAAGAATCTCTTCATCAGTACGAGTGGGTGGTGGGATAGAAGCAGCTTGGTCAATTGGTGTAGTCATTTCAGCCATTATATCTGTACAAACACATTCACAAAGAGAGATATATGTGGAATGGTTACGTTAGATGAGATATACCTTTGACGCTTTGGACAACATTGAACAAAAACTAAGACATTGGGAATCATAAGACATAAATATAGAATTAAATCACTTAATGAGACATGGCACAATCCCGGGATAATTTCACTTTGATCAACATTACAAGTTAGACAAAACTCTGTTTTGACAACTTGTGATGATCAAGTCTTAATTGACAAATCTCAAGAGGACAAGTCGCAACTTAGTTAAGAAACTAGGGACAAAACGCAACATGACAAAACAAAAAGATCAAACCTCAATCATTCCACACAACACATGTCAAAACGCAACAGAAAAATCGTGTAACACTACAAAACGTGATGAGGTCAAATCGCAATGAATCAAAACGCAGTTGGATAAGCCGCAATCTAAGACAAAACGCAACATGCCAAGTTGCAAGTGACAAAACGCAGCATCATTAGACAAATCGCAATGAATTAAATTTTTGGCATGGTGGGTCCTACAATTTGTAATAAAATATTCTTCACATAACAAATCGCAGGACATGCAATTTGACACAAAACACATCTTATGTTGACCAATTAAAACACAATGCTTGGGCAAAACGCAATCTAGTTATTTTGACAAAATGCAACAAGGATATCCTATCAAATCGCAGCGAAGAACATCATAACAAAATGCAACCAAGCATATTATACACAAGTCGCAACTAAGAGCAAGTTTACCAAATTGCAACCAGGAATGTTATAAACACAAAACGCAACTAAGAATACAATATCAAAACGCATGCAAGAACATTATACATACCACGCAACCAAGAACATTTACAAATCAACTCCTATTAATGATCCATGAAACAAACCAGATCAATCACTCACAATCTTAAAACAAGTCCCCCTAATTGCATCCTAATAACAATAACCATAACAGGAACCCAATAACAAGTCGCGACATAAACTACAACACATTAAATCAATTGAACAAAGCATACAGTTCAGGGGAGATACATCAATGATCAAGCAAACAAAACAACATCAATTGACTCAAAACCCAACAATAACACGTGGAATAGATCACAAACCTATGATCGAGATGTGGATTTGTAAGAAAACCTGATCAAGATAGTCATGGATAAGTTTTAGGCTTATGATGTAATGACATACTTCTTAAAAACTGATATGGAGCATAAGAGAATAATCATACCACATATCTTGCACACTAACAATCACAGAATACTCAAGTCGCACGTAGTAGAGAGAGAGAACAAAACGTTGTGAGTTTGACTAAAAGTGGTAAAAGATTGACTTGACAAAACGCATGTATACTTATACCCTTAGGCCAAATCGCAAGCCACTTTTAAGGAGTGACAAGGTTGGTCCTTCTACTTATTATCAAACTGCAAGATCATTTTCAATAAGATTTTCATTGATTGGCAAATATGGCCCTTCTACTTAACAACTCGCAGTCTCACATTCATAAATAGTTTCATGTATTGACATATTTAGCCCCTCACACTTCCAAATGTAATAATGATAAAGGAATTAATGATTTTACCAGATTGGACCCTCACATATCATTTTATGAACATTTAGAAATACCATGACAGGACCACAAACAGATATGAAAATCTAGGAAACAATTAGTATATAGCAATCAAGTTCCTAAATTTAACACATAATCCACACATGAGACCATATCGGATTTGATGCAAGATTTATACCCCATCTAGTATGAGAGCCATGATAGAATTCAATGAGTTGAAGCAGCTTGACAGATATTCATAAATTTTGAACGTTACTCTCCCCCTCAATTAATGACCCAATTTCAAGTAAAACAAATGTAGTCATTGATTGAGTATGAAAAATTATGCACACTTGAGTCCAATTGATTTAAAGACATCCTTTAACAGCCACGTGACAAACAAGTACTTTTCTGACAACACATATACATAAAAAATATTTGTATAGGCATGTTTTGAAAAACACATATGAACTTCTGCTCGAACTTCATCTAAAGACCCGTGTCATTATTGAATGACAATTCTAGGACCATAGATGTTATCGATACCAGAAGACATGCCTTGGAAACTATTTTTGGTATTTTTTAGTTTTTCAATATTTTATGGATTTTTAATGCATAAGATATGTACAACGTGGAAAACTCTATAGAGTATACCAGTGGTGGATATACTCTCAAATGAGGTTTGTTAAAGCACGAGTCCTGAGCTGAAGTGTTCAGGAATCAAGTACATGCACATCAATCCTGACATTCCGGAGCTCCTGAACCAGGAGACTTCTGTACTTTAGGCACCCATACCATGAGTCTTTCCTTGATAGACTTGATCAATGTACCTGCAATTGAGTAAGGAACACATGCACTAACATCACAAGTATGTTTGCATTTATGTGGGTTAGTAACAACAGTATCCAGACTCTTGGGAATTTCACAATCAACCTTGGTGTTGCCATCGGTGGTCAATTTACTGGTAGGAATCCATATGAGTCCAACATTCTTAAAAATTCTACCAGTTGGTATCCACTTAAGGCAAGATCTAGGAGTGTTTGACTTCTTAGGCACAGTGGAAGATGTATCCTTATTCTTAGTTTATGAGGCTTTATCATTAAGTGTTTTCCTAGGAGAGGGATTAGTATTATGAGACTTCTTCTGTGCACTGGAATACTTTTTCTTATTCCTAGTCTTAGAAGGTTGAACCTTAGCATGAGCATTTTGTTTCACTTTCTTGGGATTAACTTGTGAAGTGACTGGTTTTGACAAAACTTCTATCTCATCAACTTGGGAGGCAAACCTTGTTTTTGAAGATTTTGGTCGTTCAGATATAAATGCAGTCTGTTGTCTAAGAACAGACCGGTTCCTATTGGGATGTAAAACTGGTTTTCCTAAAATTGATGGTTTTTTAGACTTAGTGTTCACACTTTTCCCCGCAGTTTTTCTAAGCTCGTTCTTTAAGGCTACTATTGTGAAACTCTTATCCTGAAGTTGATCTTTGAATTCTTCAATTTTGACCATCAAAGATGTTGTTTGTTCTACAGTTTTAGACCTAATTTCTTTGATTGAGTCATCTAGATTCTTTTGATGCCTTTTCAAAGACTCATTTTCCTTGAGTAATTTAGCCACATAAATTGACAGTTCAATATTTCTTGTCTTAATTGCATTACTGTCTTGATTAGTTCCAACTAAATTAATTTTCTCATTCAAATCAGAGATATATTTTTTCAGGTTGTTGATAGTCGATTTTTTGGCATGAAGCTGAGTTTTTAACTCGTTAATTTCAAAAACTTCACGAAATTCAGGTAATTTTGAATTATTACATGGTTTCTTAGTTTGTAAACTTTCTTCTTTTCTTTGCATTGCAATTTCAAGAGAAATGCAATGTTTTTCAAGTTTTGAGAATTTGTTTGAAAGTTCATTAAACGCTTCTTTATCAACCATGTCATTTGTTTTGAAATAATTAGTCTCAGCTTCAACCAAAGAACACAATTCAGTATCATGTTCAACATCATGATCAGTTTGTACAAGAATATTAGCATCATGAAAATTTAAGTGTACCTGGGCACCTGACACATGTTCATTTACCAGTCTGAAATCTGCATCCACATCTTGTGTGACAGGAGTCACTGAACAGTTGGATGTGTCAATCTTATCTGTCTCTGATCCTCCGCATTCAGCAACCCCTAATCCTTCAACCGATGCTTTACCTGACTCAACACTATTATCTCTTGATTGCACCCTACACTCATTCACTTTGTCATCAAATTGTGCTCTTTCCTCAATGTACTTCTTAACATTATCCATGTGTTGGATTAATGTTTCTCTGAACACATCAGCTTCCATTCCAGTGTGACTAGTAAAACACCTTTCAGTCATATGATCTTTGTAATCCTAAGTGTATTTACCATTGAAGAATGACTGAAATTTTTTGTTGATCACCTGAAGTGCAGCTTTGGATCCGGCTTCTTGAATTTTTTCTCTGTCAAGTTGTTGTTCAAGTTGTCCTAAGTTCAAGAACAATGTACCCGTGAATGTTGATACATCTTGACAGAAAAGTGCATTAAATGCTCGTTCGAATCCCATTGTGAATCTATTTCCTGTTATAAGTACCGAGAGGTGTGAATGAAGTTTTTGAAAAGGTTCAATGCAACTCTCCTTTGCATGAACATGCTGTTGCTGTGACTAATGCACTTTTTCTCTTCAGAATCCGAGCACGAAGATCTCACATTATCATTGGCTGATTCAATCATGTTTTACCGTTCTGTATAGTTGGGACTCTTATGGTTATCACTTATCAACAACATCTCACAATTTAAGTACTTCAGATATCACTGAATCAGGAGTGTTAGGCATGATGTTGTTGTTAATGAATTTTAACAAAATCAGTAAGAGATCGTGAAATGTTGTTAAGTTGAACGTGTTATGATAACAGTTGGATCGATTCAATGATTAGTGATTGTATGTTAAAAGGGATACTGGAGTGTTTGGATTAGGTGAATTGTCGTTTAATTGTGATTTGGTAAGGTCTGAATCAAATTACAGTCCAGATAAAATTTTGGGCAGGGTATCTCCTAGACAAAACTCAAGATTTGTCTTCAAACAGCTCAAATCGAAACCCTCCAAATCGTAGACTCTCAAATCGCAGTTGTAGTCAAACCACATAAAACCCAAAACGCAACCTTCAAACCGCAGACACAAACCGCAAGTAGAGACAAACTACAACTTGTCAAGTCTTAGGAGACAAATCGCAGAATACCCAAAACGCGATTTTCAAAACGAAGTCAGCACAAATCGCAACCTGTCAACTCGCAAGATATCAAAAGGCAAGAACAAAAACCGCAACACTTGACAAAACGCAGGGACAAATCGCAGCAGAACCAGACAAACCACAAGTCACTTTCAATCAGGTACAAGTGTCACTATCGTCCTTTTTGTCCTTTTAGCTAGCTGTCAAAACGCACTTTTGTCTTTATACACAAACCGCAACAAAAAATAATATTATTATAATCAAATTGCAGCTCCAAACCAGACAAATCGCAACCAAAAACAGACAAATCGCAACGTAGACACTATCCGAGAGACAAATCGTAATGAAGAACAAAGTTAATTTTTCACCTAAAACCACTTAAAATTCACCCTTTTGAACGTGTTTGGTTGGTTTATTTTGCACAAATTGATCCTATATAGTTATAACTACTCTAAAAACACTTACTTTAACACCACAAACGTGAGAATCAAAGGAAGCCAAATATAAGACCAAAAACCTTCCAAAACCAACTTTTCAATCTAAAACAACCAAGAAAACGCACATACAACCTAGCTAATCAAACCATGGGCTCTCATACCAATTGTAAGATTATTGATATCATAACATCACTTGAGATTAGTGTGAAATTCGTGTGTGTAGAGAGAGAAAGAGATGAGAGAATGGGATGTTAGAGAGAGAAACAAAAATAGGAAAGTTAGATTCCAAATGAACATCCAACCCTCTCTTATGGGGAGAGGGCTATTTATACAAGTTTTTTACGCCCTCTTTCGGGCTGTGAATCAGGCATACAGTGGGTAAAGACCCATCCTTCTTCCACGGTGTTACTTACGCTAATCTATAACTACTAAATAACGTTAAGTCTACGAGCTAACTTATGCTAGACTATAGTTGGGGTGACCGACTCTTCTATATGGATTTACTAAATCCTAACAGAGACACGTGGTACTCGTATAAGCATCTAACATAATGGGTCGACCCAACCTAATCAAACTAAGACCAACTTCCGAGTACACACCAATAGGCACATTATGTAACTTAACCCAAATTGGAACCGTGGTGATTTCATCTTTTTTTTTTAAACCGTATTAGGCGTCCAAATATTCAAGACAATGGGAACCAACCTAATAAGACACGGGCCATTTTCTAACACTTATTCCATACCCGTCTTAGTAGCAAATTGAAAAAAGAAAAACTTATTTCTAAGCATCACAGGTTCCAAACCAAACTTCGCCCAAGTATTTTTCACATAATTTTCGACAATAGGAAAAGAAAGACGTTTACCTATAAAATACCCATACAAGGTATTAGCGAAACGGGTGCTGACTTCCTCCACCGATAATAGCCACAGCGGCACCATTAGCACGTTCCTTATTTCGTAATTCAGTAATGTGGATTGTTTTCTTGGGTGTATTGTCCTTGAATATGGAAGCAAATGAAGATTTACTCCCATTACCATTAGATGTATTGACAACATTCACAAGAATCTGTTGAGGAATATACGAGATAGAAATACCCCCTCCTCCATTACCAGGAGATGTAAATACGCCTCCATCTTGAATATTTTGCTCACGTAACATAGATGCAAACGAACCAGGGTTCCAACCGCCATTACCTGTTGGTTAAGAGTCATTCTGAGTGTTCTTATTATTCACCTTATCACAAACCGGGGTAGTAACAGGGCTGCTCCCTACCATGACCACGTCGATAAGCTTTCAAAGGCTTTCCATCTTTCCCCATCAACATTTTTAAGCTTCGAAGCAAGACTAGTGAATACAGAACCCGACTTCTCCATGCAATCAAACCCACAACCAAATAAACGAAACAAAAAATACCACTAGTCGGCTTAAAAAGAAAAACGAAACCCTAATAAATTAGGGTTTCGTCGGCACAAATCTCCAAGCCCTAACCGTCTTCCATAGCAAGTGTTAATTAATGGTAATGATGAATCAATGAGCACAATAAAGAACCCAGAAAACCAATTAAGACGAAACCTTAATAGAAAAAACAGATCGAAACCCAGATACGAGAATGAACAACAACCTAAGTAAGAATCATTTAAGTGAGACAATCCAATGATTAATCAAACAAAAACATGAACGTTATAAGGTATTAAGATCAAACTGTATATGGATTAAATGATCGGATGTTGAAGGAAATGGTTGCCATGCATAGAAAAAGAACCAAGGTTTCCTACTTTTTTTTAACGTTTTGTTTAATAGATTTTAGACCGCTACATGAAAGGTTTTATGGATATTTAAATAATAGTATGTCCGGATTCGAACTCGAGACTTCGGGATTGCACACATTACGTATGAGAATTGATGTACATAATTAATATAAATAAAACGTTATTATTATTAATTATTATTTGCGAAATAAAACATAACGCTAGTTAAATAATTAACGAGGTTTGGTTAACGGTCGTTAAATATTAACTAGAAGGACTAGAGATGAAATTGCAAGTCGGGAAAGTTCTAGAATCCCCTTTGGGGCTTTGGCCGATCGGTTAGGGTGTTCCCAAACCCAAACCCACTCAAACTTGTACTCCAAGCTATGTTAACTATAAATACAAATCAATGTATTCATTATTGACTAACCTTGGATCACTTTGATAACCTAATTTCTCTCCTTCTCTTCTCTTTC
Organism: Chrysanthemum seticuspe; assembly: GCA_019973895.1. Lineage (NCBI taxonomy): Eukaryota > Viridiplantae > Streptophyta > Magnoliopsida > Asterales > Asteraceae > Chrysanthemum > Chrysanthemum seticuspe. Next base: position 269,746,590 of record BPTQ01000004.1, read on the forward strand.
TTGTGTGGCCGGTCGAACATCCCAAACCCCAAGGGTTTCGATTTGCTTAACTCAAGATTAAGTATTTGGTTTTATTTGTGATTCAAGAAACTAGCTTTTCACATCAAATCGCTATTAGTACGTGTGTACAAGAACGAAGAACAAGCACGCTTGAGCTTGTAATCCTTGGTGGTCGATTTTTGTGTTGGGTCGATTTGTATAAACCCTTAATTAGGGTTTTGGGGTTTTGGTTCTTGTTAAATCAACGTTTGATTCTTGAATTGCTAAAAGGTACGCACTTTCTTGTTTGGTTAATTACTTACATATATTATTCCTATTGTCTTCCGCTGCATGCTTTGATGATGTTATTTGATTTATATATAATTGTTATGAGTATTAAATTCCAACAGTGGCATCACGAGCCGTTAATATGATGTAATTAATTACCGAAACACATAAAAATTGAATCTTTATGATTATTTGCATGTTTTTTTATGGTTTCTAGGGTTTTGAATTCGAAACCCTAATTTTTTATATATAGGGTCGATTACCCTTTATTTATTTAATTAGGTTTTAATTTTGTAAAACTTGTAGAAACCCTAGGATTGCGTGCTTATTTTATGTGGTTAATTAATGAATAATTGTTATGTGCCATGTAATATGCGTATCTTGGGTGATAATTGTTATGCGGAATCCATGGTGGAACATGCATGTTTTGCCATGGAGTATTGTTTATTGTTTATTGATTAATTATTAAGTGATACACACATGTTTTATTTATTTAATAATTATTGAATTGGGGAAGACCTCAATTATAACTAATAAAATTCGTTATGTGCTAATTGGTATACTATTAACTTCGGCTTACGCAATCGACTTGTCGATGTATGTGGCTCATCTACCTTGCGAGATGAAAGTCCTAGTTAATGTATGCATTTGTTTACGCCTAGAATTGTTATTAGAGTTTATTGAAATAATTATGCATGTTGCTAATTGTTTTTACATATGTTAAAGTGTTTAGTTATATGTTTATATTATTTGAGTGTGTTTAATTTTTATTAAAATGCTTTTTTGTTTATATATTGTTTGACATGTTAGTAAGCAAAAAGGTTTTTTTGGAATAGAAAATTAAATGGACTAAATAATGGCGAAATTGATTTGTTATCTAAGAATTATTCTTGAACTTTTAATCGATTGATGCGACTGTACTAAATGGTTAGAACGGCTCACCCACTGGAACAAACTATAAAGGGGTATTTAAGAAGTGAGCACAGTCTCACTGAATGGATGTCGAAGGTTATGCCTCAGCGCTTACCTGGTCCTCTGCCCCCTGTGAGTTCGATTGGAGCTACCTAGTATAACCATTCTATGTACGAAGCATCTTAGTGCAAAGTTGTAAGTTTCTCAATGCATCGATTAAAACTTTGTAGAATTCAATCTTAGCACTTAAAATCTATTGTAAGTTTTTTCGAAAATATTATGTCATAAAGTTGTATGCATGCTTCTTTATACATAAGTTTTGATTACACTTCAAAAATTGTACCCTTTAAATTTAAGTTTATGCCATCTAATGATATGAAACACTTGAAGTTGTAATTTAGTTATGTGAGACCTTGATCTAGATTACAATAACGAGGTGAATTATTTTGTTGTGTGAGACCTCAGCTTTATGATTTGCAGTTTCTAAATTAGACAACTTAATTAATTTAGTTAGTGAGACCTATGACTTAAGGCATAAGATGGGATGAAACATGCTTACGTTTTGCATTAATTGTTTTGGCAAAATTGTAAATCCCATAATTTTTGGAATTGAAAACTTGTTTGTCAATTATCGTTTTTCAACAATTACCTATTCTATACTTTCACCACTAGCAGATCAACTGATGTGGTGGAACTATGATAATGAGGATCCAATATTCAAGGAAAATACTATGGTTAATATGAATATTGACCAAAGGGTATTTTATTTTCTTGAATGTTTTCTTATCGAAAGTACTAACTTTTGAACTTTTATTTCTGTAGAAATGGCTCAAGCTGAATCTACTGCACTAGCCTCGTCGTTCAAATCTATGTTTGATCGAGAGAAATTGACTGGCAGCGCGAATTTCAATGATTGGTATCGGCAACTCAGAATTGTCTTGAGGGTTGCCAAAAGACTCAATTATTTGACTACGCCTTGTCCTCCTGAACCTGCAGCTGACGCTACTGCTGAAGCACGAGCTGCATGGCAATCTGAGTATGACAAGTATAATGAGGTCGCCTGCATTATGCTCGGGAGTATGAACTCAAGCTTGCAAAAGCAATTTGAGAATTACTTCCCTAATCTCATGCTGGAAGAATTGCAAAGGTTGTTTGAAAAGCCTGTGACTGTAGAGCTGTATGACTTGATTGATGCTCTTCATAGTTGCAAGCAAGGAGAAGGGAAACCTGTAAGCGCCCACTGCCTGGAAATGATGAGTTACATAGACCAGTTGGGGCGTTTGAACTATGTCTACCCTAATGACATACAAATTGGCCTGATCAACAGATCCCTTAACAAGGAATTTGATGGTTTTGTGCGCAATTATAATATGCATTGCACGGGGAAGACAGTCAGTGAGGTACATGCAATGCTCATTGATTGCGAAAAAGGTTTGCCCAAGAAGGCCTCTACACCTGCGGTTTTGACCATCCAGAAGGGTAGAATTTCTAAGCCTAATAAGCCGCTAGTGAACAAGAAAGGGAAAGGTAAGGGTAAAGCTGATAAGGGAAAACAAGTTATGACTTATCAGCAAGAACCCAAGAAGTACCCTCCCAAAAAGCGTGAGAATCCGAAGAGGGATCAGGCTTGTCATCACTGCACCGAGGTTGGACACTGGAAGAGGAATTGTCCACTGTACCTTGATGAGTTGCGCAATAAGAGGTATAAAAATACTGGCACTGTGGCCAGTACTTCAGGTACTCTTTTGATGATAGAATTATTTGCTTTTCCTCATAAAATAAATTCCTGGGTATATGATACTGGATGTGGTATTCACATATGTAATACACTGCAAGGACTTAGAGGAGCAAGGAAGCTTGCCTATGGACAACAATACCTGCACGTGGGTAATGGAGCACATGCAGTCGTTGAAGGTATAGGCACGTTTGATTTAGTTTTACCTTCGGGTTTAGTACTGTCATTAAACGATTGTCATTACGCACCTTCCATTGTTAGGGGTGTCGTTTCTGTTTCCTTGTTAAAAGATATTGGTTTCGTTCATACATTTACTGATTATGGAATTTTTGTTTCTTTAAATGATGTTTTTTACTTTAATGTTATTCCAGTAAATGGTGTGTTTGAAATTGATTTGCATGATAATGTGATTGATAAAAATAATTCTGTCTTTAGCATCAATAATAAAAGAATCAAAGGTGATTTGGATTCTTCATTTCTTTGGCATTGTAGACTTGCTCATATAGGCAAGAAACGCATGCAACAGCTGCAACACGATGGGCTTTTGCAAGACATCAATGATGAATCATTTGATAAATGCGAATCTTGCATATCTGGGAAGATGACCAAGAAACCTTTTACAAATAGTTTAGAAAGGGCTTCTGATCTTCTTGGTGTGATACATACTGACGTATGTGGACTACTAAGACATGTGTCAAGAAAGGGTGCTAGCTACTTCTTAACCTTTACTGATGATTTCAGTCGTTATGGTTATGTTTATTTACTTAAACATAAACATGAAGTCTTTGAAACATTTAAGGTTTTTAAGAGTGAAGTAGAACTGCAACTAGGAAAGAAGATTAAAGCTCTTCGATCTGATAGAGGTGGTGAATATTTAAGCTAAGAGTTTAAAGATTATCTAGCTGAGTGTGGTATAGTCCAGCAACTCACATCTCCATATACTCCACAACAAAATGGTGTGTCTGAGAGAAGGAATCGTACATTGCTAGACATGGTTCGATCAATGTTTAATCTTACAACTCTTCCCTTATCCTTTTGGGATTATGCTTTAGAAACTGCTGTTCGCATATTGAATATGGTTCCAACTAAGAAGGTTGATAAGACTCCTTATGAAGTGTGGTATGGGAAACCTCCCAACTTGTCTTACTTAAAGGTCTAGGGTTGTGAGGCGTTTGTTAAACGCGACTCTGCTGATAAGCTGCAACAAAGATCTGTTAAGTGTGTCTTCGTAGGATATCCAAAGGAAACTATGGGTTACTACTTTTACTTTCCTCCTGAAAACAAAGTAATTATTGCTAGGTATGGAGACTTTCTTGAAAAGGATCTCATATCTCATGAATTCAGTGGGAGAGTTTATGATCTGGAAGATGATCAAGAAGATACAACACCTTCTGAAAACACTAGCCAACCTCAAGTAGAACCTGAAAGTCTGGGCGTTCCACCTGAGATTGAAGTGATTCCCATTCGTAGATCCGCAAGGGCTACGCGTGCACCTGAGCGTCTATGTCTCAACGTAGAAGCTGAGGAAAATTTGTTAGGGGATCTTGGTGAACCTGCTAACTATAAAGCTGCCATGATGAGTCCTGAAAAGGAAAAATGGCGAGTTGCAATGAATGGGGAAATGCAATCCATGAAAGATAACGAAGTCTGGATAGAGGTTGACTTACCTCCAAATGCTAAGGTAGTTGGAAGTAAGTGGCTCTTTAAGATAAAGACTGACATGGATGGCAATGCACACACCTATAAAGCTCATCTTGTAGCTCAAGGGTATACTCAAACCTATGGGGTAGACTACGAGGAGACATTTTCTCCTGTAGCAGACATTAGAGCTATTAGGATTCTTATAGCCATAGCTGCGTACTATGACTATGAGATATGGCAAATGGATGTCAAAACTGCCTTCTTAAACGGTCGCCTAGATAAGGACATCTATATGGCGCAGCCTGAAGGGTTTGTGAATCCAAAGTTTCCGAAGCGTGTATGCAAACTTCAAAGATCCATTTATGGATTGAAGCAAGCATCAAGGCAATGGAACAAGAAGTTTGATGAAGAAATCAAGAAATTTGGTTTCACTCAAAATCTTGATGAGCCATGTGTGTATCACAAAGCTAGTGGGAGTAATGTTATTTTCCTTGTCTTATATGTCGATGACATATTGATCATGGGAAAAGACATTCCAAGTATGCAAGATGTAAAGTCTTATCTTGGAGAGTGCTTTTCTATGAAGGACTTAGGGGAAGCAGCATTTATTCTGGGAATCAAGATCTACCGAGATAGATCAAGGCGGTTAATTGGACTAAGCCAAAGTGCTTACATTGATAAAATATTGAAGAGATTCAGTATGCAAAATTCCAAGAAGGGATATTTGCCAATGCAAGTTGAACATGGCTTAAGTAATAAACTATGCGCGTCAACACCTGAAGAGGTGGCTTACATGAAGAAAGTTCCTTATGCTTCGGCTGTAGGATCTATCATGTATGCTGTGAGATGTACAAGGCCTGATGTGGCGTTTGCACAGAACATTACCAGTCGGTATCAACAGAACCCAGGTGTGAAACACTGGCAAGCTGTTAAGAACATTCTTAAGTATCTAAGGGCTACTAAAGAAATGTTTCTAGTGTATGGAGGAAATCCAGATGCAGAACTTGATGTTACAGGTTTTTGCGATGCGTCATTCCAAACTGATAAAGATGATACGAAGTCTCAGACGGGTTATGTCTTTGTCATTAATGGAGGAGCAGTTGACTGGAAGAGCAAGAAGCAAACAACGGTTGCGATGTCTATTACAGAAGCTGAGTACATAGCTGCTTCAGAAGCTGCGATGGAAGATGTTTGGATTAGGAAATTCATTTCGGGACTCGGAGTAATGCCCTCAATCGAATTACCTTTAAATGTGTATTGTGACAACTCTGCTGCAATAACATTTGCCAATGAGCCTGGAGTCATGAAGGGCGCCAGACATTTTCCTCGTCGATATTACTATGTTCGAGAACAAGTCGACATAGGTGAAATCAATCTACTCAAAGTTCATACAGATGATAATCTAGCTGATCCCTTTAAGAAGCCTTTGCCAAAAGAAAAACTTACTGACCATGCTGATGGGATAGGACTTCGTTTAGCTAGTAGTTTCATGCAGATCTGTGATTAGTATTTGGATAAAGGATGTTATGAACAAATATTACTTTAATGAAATAAAATAGTTGTTTATGTTTATTTTTCATTTCTTAATATTATATCCTATATTTGCATGTTTAATCCGTGAGTAACTTATGTTATTCTAAATAGTCCGTTGTCGATCAATGATGTGGGAATGTCATTGAATTAAGACAAATCTGAGTTTTGGTAGAATATACTTTTAAAGTATATTGATGCGTGGGACATACCAGATTCACATGATATTCAATGAATTGAATATAGGACTCATCCCAACTTTACATGATGATACTTTATGGATCTTTGTCATTAAGTATATCATGAAGTGTTTATCCTCAGACTTGAGATACCAGATAACTGATATGAATGTAGTGCATTTGTGTAAGATAGTCTAACGCTATCCGTAACTGGTAGTTATAAGGGCTATTTTCAGAAGTGTTGCAAAATTCATGAGTTATGTTTGTAGTCAAGAGAATTTGTTCATTTGAATTTGTTTCAAAGCATAATACTATATTTGGGCCCCTCGTAGGGTTGACAAGATGTTTGTATGGCCATACCCAAGATCTATCTGGAATACGTTCAGATGATTTGGTAATCTTGTTCAATCATATACAACGAGAAACAGAATGTTAACTTATGAAATGACTTGATCCATATTCATAGTTAATGTAGTATTAGTAACAAAAGGATAAGTAAAAATGATGAATCATTAAATGGTTTTTTCCAGGAGACCATACTCGATTCGATCTGGGGGCGTTGGCGTGTGAAAGCTAGACTAACCAATGTCATTACTATATTTAGTAATATCCAAGTGGGAGCTGAAAGGTTTTATGGATATTTAAATAATAGTATGTCCGGATTCGAACTCGAGACTTCGGGATTGCACACATTACGTATGAGAATTGATGTACATAATTAATAGAAATAAAACGTTATTATTATTAATTATTAGTTGCGAAATAAAACATAACGCTAGTTAAATAATTAACGAGGTTTGGTTAACGGTCGTTAAATATTAACTAGAAGGACTAGAGATGAAATTACAAGTCGGGAAAGTTCTAGAATCCCCTTTGGGGCTTTGGCCGATCGGTTAGGGTGTTCCCAAACCCAAACCCACTCAAACTTGTACTCCAAGCTATGTTAACTATAAATACAAATCAATGTATTCATTATTGACTAACCTTGGATCACTTTGATAACCTAATTTCTCTCCTTCTCCTCTCTTTCTTGTGTGGCCGGTCGAACATCCCAAACCCCAAGGGTTTCGATTTGCTTAACTCAAGATTAAGTATTTGGTTTTATTTGTGATTCAAGAAACTAGCTTTTCACATCAAATCGCTATTAGTACGTGTGTACAAGAACGAAGAACAAGCACGCTTGAGCTTGTAATCCTTGGTGGTCGATTTTTGTGTTGGGTCGATTTGTATAAACCCTTAATTAGGGTTTTGGGGTTTTGGTTCTTGTTAAATCAACGTTTGATTCTTGAATTGTTAAAAGGTACGCACTTTCTTGTTCGGTTAATTACTTACATATATTATTCCTATTGTCTTCCGCTGCATGTTTTGACGATGTTATTTGATTTATATATAATTGTTATGAGTATTAAATTTCAACACTACATCTCTCCTGATTTTGTTTGATTAATTGTTATACACCGATTGATATCACTTTTATTCTTTCATGATTAGTTCTTGTTATTAACTTACAAGATATATTTGTGTAATGCAAGTTATTACGTGCTTAGACTTTTTTAACCAGGTAATAAATGGACTTTTAGAGAAGTTAGGCATGATATTTATTCATCAACTCATCAACAAAACAGTTCTGATGGTGAAATTTGTTAATGATAGATACAAAAATGAAAACTATCTCATAGTGGCCAATAATGTATCGCATCTTCACAAAATGGTCAACTCTTTTTATACGTTACTTTTTTATTTTATCTTAAATAATTATAACATATATTATCCCACCTCCAATCTGGCCTCTACCACAAGAACCTTAACCACATAGAGGAACCTAAATCCCATGTTGACCCAGATACACTTGTTCACAAGATGATGACATATTAATGCTTATCCTTCTTAAGGGGAAAAAAAAAATCAAATAATTACATTAAGTTTTTTAGTCATCTATATCATAATTATGCTTTTGAAGATCATTATTAATAATGGATATGAAGAAACGACCATGCATGCTAGTTGTAACTTGTAAGTTATAGTTTTCTTATAAACAAAATTGTATATGGGGATTAATTTGCACATCATTTTTTTGATAAAAAGTTAAAAACATCATTTTACAAAAGCTGTATAGCAACACCGTACAAAAACTGTAATGCACAAATTGTAGTAAAAGAATAAAAAATTATGGTGTGCATATCATGAGCCATTGTATATTACCAATGTTGTCAAGCATACATAATCAAAGTATAAATATATACACAAGACAACACATGATACAAAGTTATCAAGCACATATGATGATTTATACACAAATGTCAATGGTGTACCAATTATGTACAAATTATCTCTAGGTAGCTTATCATAGTTTTGAATTATTAATATTCCAAAATGATTGAGCTTATAAAATGGAAAAGATAGATATTAAAATAGCTTCATTTGGTAATGTAGAAAAGAAAAAAAAAAAAAAAAAAAAAAAAAAGTTGAAATAAGAGAAAATGATTGGAAAGAAAGGTGGGTCATGAACACACGTTAGGGGTTCAGGCATGCCCATGTGCCCACATGGTCCTTTCACACACACAAATGGCAATAATCTTCACATAATTTTCGAGTAACAAGTTCAGAATTGGGGTTTTCTATATGTAAATGGAATCAAATCAACAAAATGAAGATAAACTTTACCTTATATTATTCTTGTCCAATTTTTAAGTACAACTATGGGGAGGCGACATGTGTTACATTTTTGTAAATTATCAGGTGATGTCAATAGTGCTATTAAGAACCGAACAAATGCAAAGTGCTTTGTTGATAGCCATTCGTTCATTTGAGTTTAAAAATACAAACGAAAAACACCTAAATGAACGAATATTTGTGTCTGGTGTTGGCCTGTAAAAAGAAATTGTTCTTTTTCGTGCTCGATTTGTGTTAGTTCACTAGACAGTAGATAATCATTAGTGATCGAACGTAAGCAAACAAACATAAAACACCTTATTAAACACTTTCTGTGTACCGTATAATATTTAATTATGTCAGAAGAACGTTAAATGATCACGTGCAACTGGATCTTAACGAACAAGTTTCTGAATGTTGACGTACATAAATATAACATACGGAATTTTGTTCGTGTTCATTTATTTGACTTAACCAGTATTTAAGATTTTGTTAACGTACGTTGGCTTGAATAAATAAACATCTCGCAAATTTGTTTATGATTGGTTCATTGAACATTCACTTTGTTTACTCCTCCTGTATCATAAAATTCTCGCAAACCTGTTTACGATCGGTTCATTGAACATTCAGTTTCTTTACTCCCACAGTATCATAAAAACCTAGCTCGAATATAGCCTATGCAAAATATTTATTAAAACGGTTGAACAATCGACCGTTCACCATACTCTTGATCAGTACAAGAAAAACATTACTCCAATATAGTCCATGTAACATGTCCATTTAAAACAAATTAATACATCAACGATCAACCCGTATACCTACCTTCACATGAACACACAAACACGACATAATCAATACAAACATTCAATAAAATCGACCAAAACACGACCCAAAATCCATTCACGCACGACCCCAACTCATTATTGTCATTTCGATATCAAATCATGTCTCATGTAAATCGAATTTCGTCACCTAACTAGATAAATATCTTACTCAAACAAAAAAATTAAAAACAATTAACAAAAATACCTCGATTAAACTGCGTATATCTGATTAAAAAACTTTATTTTTTTTCCACTTTGAACTAGTATAAGGGCTCGTTTGGTTTGTTGCCAGAAATGACAATGGGTATCGAATTTGGAATGAGGTGGAATGATAATAAGTATGAAAAAGTGTATCATTACGATTGTTTATGTTTGGTTGATAAAATATGGTATGAAAAAGTGTATAGATATTTTAATTTTGTAGTGGAAAAAAGAGTGGTCCACGGGAATGGATTTCATAGACACCAAATTGGTGTGTAATGAATCTATAACTATGATATATCCATTTCATTACCGGGCCCACAAAACAAAACAAAACAAACACCTACTATGACTTTGAAAGTCATAGTCCCATTCCCATTAATGCAAACCAAACGGCCCTAAAAGTATACAAAAACATATCTAAAAATGAATAATGCTAGATAGTGGCCTCCTCCGACATAAAAACACACACACATAAAAACACACACTAACCCATTTCAAGAACATCTTGTATGAGACACAATGACTAGCACAAACAGCAACACAAGTGATGGGTTTGTTAGAGCAGATCAAATAGATCTAAAATCATTAGATGAGCAGCTGGAAAGACACCTGAGCAGAGTATGGACTATGGAAAAAAGCAAGAAACCACAAGAATCTGCTGCTGCTGTTCAGACCACAAGACAAGAATGGGAGATCGATCCTTCTAAGCTTTTGATCAAAGCTGTTCTTGCTCGTGGTACATTTGGTACTGTTCATCGTGGTGTTTATGATGGTCTTGATGTTGCTGGTTAGTTACTCTGTCTGTTTCTTGAATTTCTTGAATTTGTAGCTTTTTGTATGGTTTTGGTTAAAAGATTTGATTTTTATTATGTGGGTATGTGTTTGATTAGAAATGGTGATGTGGGTTTGTGTGATTTTGGAAAAGTCAAAGCTGGTCAACGTGAATTTAGGGTTGACTTTTTTGGATAGTGATTCTTGTCACTATGGCTATTTTTGGCGTAAATAGCGTAGCAGTAAGCGGTAGCAGTAGGTGTAGATGTGGTAGCAAGTAGTAGTAGCAACTAGCAAGTAGTAGTAGTAGCCTATTTGTTTTATAAAAGTGTTTGGTAACGTAGCTGTAAGTGTTATTATAATGTGTGGAATGAGGTAAAAGTGGCGTTAGAATTTGCTTCTTTTAGTAGTGAGAAATTAGGAAATCGTGAAAGTCAAAATTGGTCAAGATGAAATTAGGGTTATTTTTTTAGCAGGTGAATACGGTAAGTGGTAACCATGGCTGATTGTGGTTCAATTAAGTATTTTTTAATGTGCGTTATTTGTATTGTAGGATATGGATGTGTGATTGTGATGTTTAGATTTTTTAAGATGATGGATATAGTACAATGGGATGGTTTATTAGTCTTGTAATTGATTCTTGTTTTTGTTTGACATTAGTGAAATTGCTGGACTGGGGGGAAGAGGGTCATCGGGCGGAGGCTGAGATACAAGCTTTGAGGGCGGCGTTTACTCAAGAAGTGGTGGTGTGGCATAAGCTGGATCATCCTAATGTCACCAAGGTTATATATCACCATCCACAAACTTTCGATTTGAGCTTAACTGTTTGCTGTTTTTTTGGAAATGTACGGACAACTAGATATTTTTGTTTGGGGAATGTACGAAATCCGTACAAGGTGATTTTGCATGTTAAACTTTAATGTCGTTTATGCCATGTTAGGTTTTAACTTTCTTAAGTTTGGTATACTTTATATTATGAGAGGATTAGGTAACAAGGACAAATGGTTATAAGGAAATGTAGGTACGCGTAAGATGCTGTATGGTTCTAGTTTAGATTTTGCTTTAATTGAGCCAACAGTGACGTACTAGGATTTGTTCCGGGTGGGCCAAAACACAACATTATATATATATATAAACAACTTCATTGATGACTATTATCAAATCGATATAAGAAACTAACTATAACAAACTAACGCAAGCATCCTTCATACATATGCGTTAAATTGTGTATAAATAATAGTTGACGAAAGAACCACCAATGCTAAAATAGGTCACCATATTGTCATCTTGCCATTTCAAGATAGATAACTAAAGTATTATTCGGCTAGCCATGACCCACCTGAATCCCTGATACAATACGCTCTGGTAGCTAAAGGCTTAGTATCATACAATCAAAATTGTGGTTAAACCAAATGTTAAATTTATATATAGCAATAAAATTATTGCTGATGGTTTGATGCTAACTATATCACATATTCACATACAATGTTGCAATGCAGTTTATAGGCGCAACAATGGGTTCATCAGAGCTGCAGATACAAACTGAAACTGGTCAAATTGGGATGCCAAGCAACATCTGTTGCGTTGTTGTAGAATATCTCGCTGGGGGTAATCTGAAATCTTACCTCATAAAAAACCGCAGAAAGAAGCTAGCTTTCAAAGTAGTTGTGCAAATTGCGCTGGATCTTGCAAGAGGGTATGCCCTATTATATCTTTATGTTCTAATTATTCGCTTTTCGGTCAAATAAACAAGTCTATAAATTCAAGATTTTGAACTGATTTAGTTCCAAATTCAGTACTGCTTACTGTTGGCTCCATTATTTTACAGTATTAATGTCTGGTATTGGTGTTTTATACCAATATTCAAAGAATCGTTGATAACTAGGTCATTTGACCTAATACAGTTGCGTATTTGTTGACTTTGACTAGGTTGAGTTACCTGCACTCCCAAAAGATTGTACACAGAGATGTGAAAACTGAAAATATGCTGTTGGACAAAACCAGAACCGTTAAAATTGCTGATTTTGGAGTTGCTCGAGTTGAAGCCTCCAACCCAAATGACATGACTGGTGAAACTGGGACCCTTGGTTATATGGCCCCTGAGGTAAATTCTCCATCTTCCATGAATTCAAACCAGTATCATAGAGTTAGAGGTGGCAAGATGAGTGGTCCACGATTCTTTTTAGGTTGACCCACAGACATTTTTGTTCATTGTTTTAATTATTTATCTGAATAGTCAACGTCTAATATATTATTACAGTATTCGGTTAGATCTGTGAATTAATTCAATATAAAAGGTTGTGTGCGATGCATATACAATGGACTTTGGACTACTTCCAACCCGTTACTTTATAGCTAAATATTTTTATTTGACCCATTTGAGGGGTCAAGATTGCTGTCCTTACTTTTTTCTCCCTGAATATTAATATGAGATGTTAAACAAATGATAGGTATTGAATGGGAACCCGTACAATAGGAAATGTGATGTATACAGTTTTGGCATCTGTTTGTGGGAAATATACTGTTGCGATATGCCGTACCCTGACCTTAGTTTCTCAGAAGTAACATCTGCTGTGGTTCGCCAGGTACAACAACAATCTTGTATATGCTTTAAATACACGCACTTTAAAAACATGGTTTTTAGGTACTGTAAAGATTTTGTAGGTCTAAAAGTGTTTAAAAACCGTGCAGAATCTAAGGCCGGAGATACCAAGATGTTGCCCAAGTTCTCTTTCAAATGTGATGAAGCAATGCTGGGATGCTAGTCCAGACAAACGACCTGAAATGGATGAGGTTGTAACTATGTTGGAGGCAATCGATACTACAAAAGGTGGAGGTATGATTCCTGATGATCAAGCTCAGGGTTGTCTTTGCTTACGTAAGAAGCGTGGCCCGTAAAAGACAACTTGTACCTTTGTGTTGAAAAGATGGTATATTGATATGTGAATGTCTCGAGATTCGACTTGGTTTTTGGTAAGTTGAAAAAGAAGTAAGAAAGATTTGAAAATTGGGAATATTTTAGATGGTGGATTGGTAGACTAGGTGGTATTGTGCTACATTGCTACATGTTTGACTTATGTAAATCTTTGTGCTTTAATTTTCTGGAATTCATGTTTGCTGAGGAATTTAAAACATCTGTGACAACATGATCCTGTTTTGGTCACAACAAAAGATCTCAATATATATTAATGAATTCCATAATTTATTGGGTACAAAATCTTTTGTTTGATGATTCTTAATAAGTACTTGAACAGAATAATAACATGAAGATTTTAATTGCAAAAATACTATTACATACATAATTAACTCTTACATACATCAAGAAAGATGGTACAATCTTTTATTTCATTTGAATCCATATTTTTTAATACTTTTAGGACATGACTTCGCAATGGTTTGGAAAATCCCCTGAACTCTATGTAGGGCTGCATAGACACCTGCTTGGTTACAAAAACAAGTGTCACCCCACGTTTTATGTCGTAAGCAATTGAAACCGAAAAACTACCCAAGCTTGTATACGGCGGAAATGCTTAGATTCACTTGAATCCATAAGCACCGGATGATTATTATTTAAAAAATACGTCCTTGATGCTTAAGCCTTAGATGATGACATTTGAACCTCACTTCGATCATCATCATCCCAGTTGGTCGAACTATAGTATGTTGCGTACAATACTAACTGAACTATTGCTGATATTGATCCTAGACCATTTGTAACCTAGTTGCGTAAAAGATCCAAGAAATGTATTAAAGCATAAGAGATGTAAATAACTGTAAGAATTTATGACATGAAAAGATTAACTTACCAAAATGTAAGGATCGAACTGGAGAAGAGCATATACCTACCATACAATACTATTGGCGAAGCTAGCAAGCGACAGTGTTAGAGCACCCAATGTCCACCCTCGTTGTGGCTCGCGGTGCCAAGATGGCACTTCGTTGTGGCTCGTCGTGACACCGGCTGAGCGTGTCGTCTTTCGCCATAGTAACCCTCGTCGTCGTTTGCACGACAAGGGTTTAGTTTGTACGTTTTTTTTTTTTTTTTTTTTTTTTTTTTTTTTTTTTTTTTTAACATACATATTTAAAAGTGTAAAAACAAAACATATAAAAACATAAAATTTAACACTCAAATTACATTAAATATTTAACTTAAAACACGAATTACATTAAAAATTAAAGTGAAAACACCAAATACATAGTATGCTTAATAGAAACTACCACGAAATTGATGAAAATAAAACTACAAATTAAGAAAACGAATCATCTGAGTTATAACCCTCCTCACTCGAAGAGGATCTAAACTCGCCATCATAATACTTTCCTTCCCTAATGTCAAACCAGTTCTGCCTAAGATATTCTACATCCCTGGCTTCCTGTTCCAAACGAGCAGCTTCTTCGCGTGCCTCGTTTTCTCGTATCTCTCTAAGATTTGCCTCGTCCTGCTCAAGTTCACGAAGATAATCCTCAGTAAACCCAAACGGATTGTTTTGGAGGTCCACTGGTGGAGTGTTAACCGGTGGATTGTTAACAGGTGGATTGTTAATCAGTGGAGTGTTTACAAATACATTTTCCGGTTGGAATACCGGAAAGACATCTTCTGGTGGAGTGTGATAAACTTCATCTTCTGGTGGAAAGGTAGTTTCTGGCACTTGTTTTGGACTGAGGAATTTTTGGAAGAAGTCTTTGCGAGACATTGTTGAGAATCTGTGTGTGAGTTGTGTGTATGAGTTGTGTGGAAAACTAGAAGGGGACCGGGGGGGGGGGGGGTTGAATAGTTTTACCGATTAAAACTCCGTTTTAATTTATTTAGATCGACTTATGTCAATCTATTTGATATGTCTATTGGATATTGATAGATAAGCATATAAGTAAGTAATACAAAGATAAAGAGTAAAGGAACACAAAACCACAACAAGAGTATTTATAGTGCTTCGGCTACAAGGACACCTTCCTTGCCCTACTCCACTCCCCGAGTACCCCACTCAAGAGTTCGTAAGCACTACACAACACAAGCTCCTTAATGTGGCGGAGAAGCCTTTACAACATCGCCTACTCTTTATCCGGTACAAGGCTAGACACCGGGTTCTTCCACGAGGCAGAACCAAACCTATCACAATGTCGCCTACACTTTATCCGGTACAAGGCTAGATACCGAGCTCCATTACAAAGGAGGAACTACTACCCAACACTACACCACAACACAACTATCCCAAAGGAGACCCACTCCTTGTTACAACACTAGAAGGATATCAATATCCTTTAACCCAAACTATCTAGCTTGTACATCGATGCACCATATCGAATGTACACCCTTGGCACCTTTCACTAATGCCTTCGACACGACCCTTCGGCACCTTTCACTAATGCCTTCAACACAACACTTCTATGGAGGGAGGAAAGAACTATCAACAAGATACACTTCAGTGGTCTTGATGATGACGAAGCTTAGCAACTCATGACCTTGAGCTTGCACGTCTTCAAGAGGTGGTGATCTCGCCTTTAAGAGGAACCTAGAGAATCACACAAACATAAAACTACATAGAATGATCCTTTGGATCAGAGGTTAGAGATGTTACAATAGTGAGAGAAAGTATGTATTAAGTGGTGGTGAACAAGAGAGAAATGGCTCACTATTTATAGATAAAAACTTGTCTACTGTCCCACGGTTCCCACGAATCCCTCCCCAAACGGATCCGGCTAGTGCAAACCTAGGGATCCGGCTACTGGGTCAGTTTAGTCCGGATTTCGGGTTGCAAACCGAGTTATGGGTTATGAACCATGGGTTATGGGTAATGGATTATGGATACCCAACAAGATGCAATGTACCTAGACATTGGGTTATGGATCTTGGGTCATGGGTCATGGGCTTTGGATCATGGATCATGAATAATACCCAACATGACTTCATGCATGATGTCATGCAATGGGTCATGGGTTATGGATCATGCTCCATGGGTATGGGTTATGGACTTTGGTTTTTACCCAACAACATTCATTGTAAATAGTTAATGGATCATGGTTCATGGGTCATGGACTTTGGTTTTTACCCATTACTTTACCCATTACAATATATATACAAAGTATATATGTACATTTCTATATTATGTAAACACTAGTTGTTATACATATGCATTTCCATAAGATGTAAATAATATTACTTGTTTAGTGTTTATATAAAAATGTCTTTGGTTTTATATAACTTATTTACTAAACATGTTTTGATATGGTTTTAATATGTTTAGTATAAGTGTGTTATTAAACTATTGACTTAAACCTTTTACGTATTTTATTTGTTTGTTAAAATGATTTTACGTTTGTTATCGACAAAACATTAGAAGATCGTAAAATATAAATAAACGTTTTTATGGTTTATTTGTATTAACAAGTTGTGTGTGATAAACAACTCTGGTGGAGTTGTATATATAGGCAGATTTGATTTTGAATTTGAATTTGAATTTGAATCATCCCATTCCAATTTGAAATTAAATAATCTCGCTCGTATTTGAATTTTGAATTTTAAATTTGAATTCCGTTATCCCGCTCGAACTGTACCGTTTAAGAAAGAAAGGGGTGTTTTGATTTTTTCTTTAATTCAAAAGTGTAAAACTAATACGTTTCGTATGTTTAAATTTGAAAGTGCGTATGTTTTTTTTACCGTATCTTTATTTTACGTTTCGTATGTTTTTTATTGTGCTGTATTGTATTTTTATTTTTATTTAAATGAATTTAGTTTATTTGGAAATTTGAATAATAAAAATAAAGGTATAAGTGGTGGACCCCAAATGAGTAAGTTGAGGTTAATTATGAGGGGGGGGGGGGTGTTTAGTTGTGAAAGTATGTTATAGTGATGTGGCACCCGCATGGGCCCCGAATGAGTAAGTTACCCTTGTCATGGCACCTAGTGCTCGTAATGGTATGTATCTGACGCTCTTCGTCTTGATAACCATTTTTTGTTTCCCAGTTTATCGTACTTCAGTAAGTGTACGAGCGATGACATCAATTAGTTTATCATAGAAAATAAAAAGATAAGAGCTTACCATGACGATCAATGGTGATGCGTACATAAATATCCGTGTCTTGGTTTGATCTTTTCATATCTTTCTTTTTATCTTGCAATTTACATTTTAGTAGTTATAGTTTACTTATCTTAGCATAGACATAATATTGTATTAGTTTGATTTCACAAAAAATCGAATCAAAGTTTTTCCTAAAGTAAATTACTAAATTTTATAACGCAACCAACAACGGTAAAACTATTCAACCCCCCCTTTCTAGTTTTCCTCAACGTTGTAAGCTTGAGTGTTGTGAATAGCTCTACTGGAGGTAAACTCCCCCGTCCGTGTTGGTCGCTCCAACTAGAAACGGACGCATTTCATTTGATGTCGTATAAGTGTTGGGCAAAGCACCTGGTTGGGGTGATACATAACTAACTGTCAAGGTTTCGGTGTCATGAGCTTAGGGCAATAGTAACACTTTTTATATATGACATTGTATTTGTTATAATGGTTATATACACTTATTTTTTCGTTGAAATCTTGAGGTCCACACTTAACATTTGATTTACATCATGAATTTTATTTGCGAAGACTTTACAGATTATCTATTACAACCAATGTTTCGATTTTGACTATAATACTTTGACTATATCTATCTTTAGAAACAACTATTATTATGAATTTATATGTGAACCTAAGATGTTACAAGTCTTATATGAGCGGGATTTGTAACAAGATTAGGTTGACATATATTTGTCATGAGGATGTACTTTAAAAGGTTTTCATCTTATTTAAATTAAACCTATGAACTCATCAACCTTTGTGTTGACACTTTTAGCATGTATTTTCTCAGAATCGTATAGCATAACTTTGGATTGGAGCATTAGAGTTGTACAACATGTGTTTGAAGACGGGGATGCACCATATGTTATCATTCGATAACTTTGTAAAAATGTTTATGTAACTTAACACTTGGGACCTCTCGTTTGTAACTCTGATATTTAAAATTAATCGAATGATAACTTTTCAAAACGTCTCATTTAGAGTTCATTTTTTATAACTTGAGCTTTGTGATATGAAGTAACACCCCAGTGACACTATCTTCTGCTGCGCTATTTTAGGGGTGCTACAACCTAAATCCTTCTCAACTAGTCACTTTATAAGGACCCAAACATCTAAGTGAACAAACTGTCCAATCTCATTGGTTTGATGTTCACTTAAAGGGAAAGAATCCGTTGTTTGTTTAGCCGTATGACATATGATTTGTGGTTTTCGTACACAAGATATCTTCCGAAGAAATACAAAGGTATGTATTTCCCGGGTCGTTTTCCCAACGAGGGATGAATGGAGTTTGACAACTCACGTCGCGATTCGGGATTCGAATGGGAAATAAGGAATTTTGGGTTTTCTAATCTACAAGGCAAGGAAATATAAAGGAAAGTAATTATAACAACTAAATCTATGATTTAAATAATGGAAAACAACTAATTACGAAAATTTAAACTAAAAACGCATAAATCGTAATTAAAGAAACGCTAATTAAATGCAACTATGCTAATTTAAACTCATAAAAATTAAATTCTATTTTTCTACAGCTAAGAATGTTATTAGAAATTTATTTGTGAATTAAAACTATTTTTTTTTGTTTTTTCTTGATTTATTTTGAATTAAAAACTAATTTAAGACATTTAAAATAGACTTGAAATACGGAAAATTAGGAAAATAAGCTAGAAAAATATAAAACTATTTTTAAAAAATCTTAAATAACTAAAAAGAATTTTAGAAACTGGAATCACATTTTTTTGATTTTTTATGAATTTATTATGAATTTAATACTATTAGAAACTAATAAAAATGCTAGAAAATACTAATTAAGCTAATAAAAATCTGGAAAAATACTTTTTATGACTTTTTGAATATTCTGAAACTAAGAAAATTTAAATTGTATTTTTTTGAACATTTTCTGAATTTTTAGGATTAAATGCTAATTAAAAATGCTAGAAAATGACCTAAAATGCAGAAAAATAGCAAATGAACAGTAAAAATTATGAAAACTTCCAGATTACTATAAAATAATATAGAGAACTAGGGAAAAATGACAGAAACCAATTTGGAGTACAAGAACTATGATTTGGACACACTACTAGAATGAATAAGCACTTGAAAATAAGCAAGAAGCAACAATAAGCTACACAAAGCTACCATAAGCTAAAACTACCCTATTCTAACTGTAAATAAGCTATTGCAACTGATTGGAATCCAAAAAGCACAAGCAAAAAGAATTTAAGCTACAAAACCATAATATGCCAAACAGCCCTTAAGGGGCAACTTTGAGCACTAAAATAGCTAGCTAGAAAAAATTACAAAAATAAACTAAAATGCTCATGATATCCACAACCAACCAAAGATCAGATGTTCAAAATTTCAGCTTAAGAGGACTAACGATGAAGAAATTAAAATTCAACAACTAAAGGGATTGGGACATAAAGGACCTGATGCAGAATAGGTTCTAAAAGAGCAAATGCAGATCTGATGCAGGCAAGATAAGCTATTCTATAATCTTCTAAAGGCAAGTATAGTGATCTATGGACTCTAAGCTACAAGCATGAACAGATATCAATGACAAAATCCTAATGGGATAAGCAGATAACAAGCTTCTAACAAACTTAGAAGAGACAAACAGTGGCATGTTAAAGAGGCAAAAAAATGAGCTAGCAAATAAGTTCAAAAGACAGATTTAAGCTACATCAGATCTACTAATATCTATAAACTACTGGTGAACCAACATTGAGGCACTAAATCCTAGTTAGGCTAAACTGAATTTGATAGCAAAATGAGTCATTTGGAAATAGAGAGAACCTGATGTGCAGGGGAAACAAGGTAAGAACTATGCTTCTTTTGACAAGAATAAGTACTCTAAACACTATGAACTACGAAATTAACTATAAAAAACTGATTATGCATATACTAAGACAAAGAGAAATAACTTTTCACTATTTTGAAACTGTAAATAGACCTTAACAAACTGATGAACAGGACCTTGTTAACAGAAAAATGTAACTGATACAGATTTGGAAAATCACTCGAAAACGCAATTTCTGAACTGAACACTTAAATCTGGACTTGGAACAGCTTTAAAACTAAATTCTAACTATATAAACTCAAATTGATCAAACAGTTAAACTCAAAACCTTGGCGATCTTAATTAATCCAAACACACCTTCAAATCATCAAAATGCACATGATCTTCTGAAAATCAATGAAATCTGGGCTAGGCTCAATCCAACTAATCAAAGTACATTTAAACTTCATCAATATAACAATCTTAAAACAGAATTTATACTAAAATGTATTTGACTTTGAAAGTTGACTTTATTTGACTTATTCTAGAAAACTGAAATTAAGGATAAGCTAAAACA
Source organism: Chrysanthemum seticuspe (assembly GCA_019973895.1). Taxonomy (NCBI): domain Eukaryota; kingdom Viridiplantae; phylum Streptophyta; class Magnoliopsida; order Asterales; family Asteraceae; genus Chrysanthemum; species Chrysanthemum seticuspe. Next base: position 269,767,719 of record BPTQ01000004.1, read on the forward strand.
GAAACAACCTCACATAAGCTTGGTTGAGCTTATGTGAGCTTAAAGTTGAGACAGAAAAGCTTATAAAACAGTGGAAACTAACTGTAAGAATCTGAATTGCCAAGAGATTAAATTGAGAGTGAAAATTGCATTAAGTAAAAATGAAATTACAGCTTAAAACAGAGATTACAAAGTACTTAACTACTAAAAACATAAAGATTGACAGGAATTTAAATGGCCAAAATTTCTCTAATGCATAAGAAATTGGACAAGACAACTATGTGACTGATTGGGGTATTTAAAGCCTGATGAGGAGACTTGGGAAGCTTCTGGGTCTTCAATCTTGACCATTCAATCAAATCCCACATCACTTCTCTTAATCACAGCCATTGGATCAAAGATATGAGGTGTCTTGGCCAATGAGAATCCTTCGTTTGTCCACCCTGGAGATCCACACGCTGTCACACTCTGACACGTTGTCAGAGACTTCTGGAAGCACACTTAAGTTGGGTAAATGATGTGACGTTCAAGGTAAATGGGGGAGAGGGGGTTAAATAGTAAATCGATGGTGATTTACAGGTTTGGCGCGTTTGGGTTTTATCTGGATTTTTTTATTTATGTTTGACTGGGTATTAAGTGAGCAGTTGACCAGGGTATAAAAGTGGAACCGGGTATGGATTTTATAATACGGGTAATGATAGTGGGATTGGACCGGGTCTTGGTTTTGGGCCAAGGGTTTTTGTTTATTTTTGGACCAAAGTGTACAAGGCTTGGACTAAGGATGTATATAGGATCCAAGGTGTATTTTAAGGACTCAAAGTGTAAAATCTGAATTTCAAAGGACCACAGCTGTAATTCCGACAATCTCTTTCAAGGGCCAATCTTGTCATTAACAAATAATCCAAGGGCTGATTTTGACAATTCCATAAACTTGAGGGATCACTTTTGCCAAATGCTCAAAGATGAGGGACTGATCTTGACATTTCTTCAAACTTGATTATAACTTCCAAAAATCATCCTCAGAGAATAAAATCTTCAAAAATGCACAATCTCGACCTTCCGGCTCAGCTCAAACTCTCTTAATCTCTCGTGCTCGGATTTACGTCTGATTTGGCTCCTTTTTGTGTGTTTTAACATATCCGTACCTGCAAATGCACAAACTCAAGAAAACCACAAATATTAGCAATAAACGGCTCTTTCTTGGTTGTTTTGGGACAGTTTTGATAATGAAAAGGTATGTGTTTTAGCACATACCAAAATACCCCAGACGAGACCATTGTCGTGTCCTCACGCAATGCAATCAACTCACGCTTCTAAAACCAAGGATTTCAATCTCTTTCTACTAAACCTATGAAGAAGTAGCAAAGATTCTTCAAAAGATATTAAGAAAGCCTTAATTCTAAAAACGCCCCGTTTACCTTTTAATTCACATATAGATATTACGATTAAGCACATTCCGGTTATGAATGACGGTTTGTTGAACTTTCATGTCGATCAATAACTCCAACATTTTTCAAAAGACACGTTAGGATCACGGAGCAAGAAACACAACACAGCGTGAAGTGACCATACGGATAGAATACATCGTCCCTGATTTTTCACAAGTCCCAAACTAAGCGTAAAATCGAAATCATTGTTAAATATGATTCTAGATGCTAACACTACCCATGGAAGTTACTTGTGTAATTACCTTTTGTTCCCATTTTCCTATTTTCCTCTAGATTTTTTTATTTTTGTGAGAAATGAATTTCTTCAAGTTTCTCGTTTCGATAACTTTTATTCCGATAAAGATATAAAGCTAAGTCGCTAATTAGTTATCCATATTCTCTCAAGAACCATTGTTCCAAAAATGAGGTCCACATCAAGGAATTTTTATTCACTTATATTTTTGACTTTTTCATTTTTTTTTTTTTTTTTTTTTTTTTTTTTTTTTTTTTTTTTGCACTTATACTTTTTAGTTATATGAGCTATGAACTACGGAGCTTCACGGGGTAATTCCAAGACTATAGGCTTCATGAAATGAGGATCCCGGCTGGCTAGGCTAAGACCTCACTCAATCCCGGCTAAAGATCCAAGGGTCCGATCTCGACACCGCAGCTCATAACTTTACTTATTACTTTTCACTTATTACTTGCTTATTTATTTATTACAGATCCTTGATGTGTACCCAATTTTTAAAACAAAGATTCTTTTAAGAAGATAAAGAACTAACTATCGTCAAAAACTCAACATCTCTAATTATTGTTTAACAGATATGGGGTGAAACAATTTTGTGGGAACAAAAAGCCATAAGTACCTTCGATGGGCTCTAAAGAGAACCAACTACTCCACGCTTAGCATCTAAACTCATAAGTAACTCTATCATTTCTCGATCTCCGCAAATTTAAAATCCCAAATAATGAGATCCGCGGATGCTTAGCCGATAATTTTTAGATTATCTATGGTTAAGGGAACAAGCTAGGGCTCAACACGCCCGGTCAAGTCAGAATTCCATTCCTACTCTCACCAGCGGAAAGTCAACAAGGTGTCAAAACATATATTAACTTAGCAAATGCTTCGTAAAATGAAATAAAGCTATGCATATTTAAAGTTACTCAGGGAAACTTGCAAATTCTTGGCCTTGTGAGCTAGAATTCGCATTTTATAGCTTCTTGTCTAAGAGACTAGCAAGGACTTTTCAATCATAAAACTAGCAAAAGCTTACAAAAAATTTTAAAATTTTCTCATTTTTGCACAATTTTTTTCATTTTCTAAGGAAAACGGGGTTGCGAGAGTAAACGACAGAAAATAAAGCAAGTGCGGTCAAATCAAATCGAAGATTACCCTACCCCAGACTAAAACGAAACATTGTCCTCAATGTTTGAAGGCAAGGGTATCAACGAAAATCTAAAAGCCGTTTATTAAGTATGCTAGAAGATAAACATTAGTCGATAAGATTTCAGATATCGGATTTCCAGCAGCATCGATCATGAAACTCGAGTGGAGAAAAAACAAACTTCGAGCACGAGAGTCTTCATATCGGGAAAATCCTACACACAACATCACAAACAACCAAACACGAGAAATTGAAGAGGCTAACCCCTTCACGTCACTTATTAGAGAAAATAGAAAGAAGATAGAAACGCTTGTTTTGTTATCGAGTCGTTAGCTTGACCCGCCCCGAATTCATTTATCCTTGGGGAAGCAAGTGGAAAAGATAATCTCCATCGGAATTTCGTTCAAGAGGTTTGGATAAACAATGAAACATAAGAAAGTTCCACTCCGATGAGATACCCACGGTTCTTAAAAAGGAAAAGCGGTGATACCGGGGTCAAAGATGGTATCCTCACTCCCGCAAGAGTGAAGAAGAGGAGAAATCACATTATATGGAAGAAATGGAATAAAGATTTTGATAACAATAAGGATCCATTCTTCATCCTCAAAAGAAAATTTCATATAATCTTTAATTTGAATTTGATCATTTAAGCTCGCAGGGTGCTTGTCAACAAAAATATCGGGAGGAAGAGGCGGGGTGATGTCATCAATAACGGAACTCTTTTGAGAGAGCTGCTCTTCCCCCAAACTAAAATCTTCCTCAAGGTCAAAACAGACACGATCATATTCTGGAGGAGATATGAAATGAGAGAGTTCACCGGAGAACTCCTCGAGATAATTATCATTAATCTTTCGTGGTGGCTCATTTATCGGATCTTCTTTCAACAAACTTTCAATCTTTCTTGAAGCGGCTTCAAAATCAAAGTCATCATCCTCACTTCCCGGTGGAAGAGGATCGATGCGAGTGAGTTCATCGGCGAACTCCTCGAGAGACGAATCCTTGAGCTCGGGCTCCGGAGGATTTTCATTAGACGGCTCTACTTCTTTAATCTCTTCAATCGAGATAGACGGAGGTGGGATTTGTGCGGTACTTTGTGAGCTATGAACTTGCACCTCTTCCATTCTGGTCTCCGTGTCGGACTCATCACTTTCCTCATCAAAGATTTGATTGTCAAAATTTAGAGTACATTCAGAATCAAATTCAAACAAAGGATTTGTGAAGGTCATTTTGAAAGTTTCTGAAATCGAATCGAGAAGTGTCTCAGATACCCTTGGGATTGGAACAAGGTCATCAATATTCTCAAGAGGAGTGCATTCGATTTCCTTATCCCCCATTGACAAGGTATCCGAAGGTTCGTTAATAAGCGGATCACAATCGGTTTCAACAATTTCCGGCGAAATTGGATCATCGACTTCTTCCAAAACGACGTCACTTCTCTCAACCGGTGTGAGTGAAGGGGAAGAGTCGGAAATGATAGGATCAGAAATGGGAGTGGGATTGCCACTCGAAGAATCGACATCAATCTTTAAGTTCTCTTCTTCAAACGGTTCATCATCATCACTATCGTCAGAATCTGAATAGTAAAAGGTAGATGAATAACTCGGTCTTTGTTGATAATGGTGATTGATATATCTTTCTTGATTTCCAAAGACATCAATTTGAGCACTCATAACGGAAATTTTCTCGGAATAATGATCACTTAACGTAGTGGTAGAATAATAAGGAACGTCAGCATCCCACTGAAAAAGATGTTGCGTCATATTCTCGATCAAATCATACGCTTCTTGAGGAGTCTTTCGCATGATATTTCCACCAGCTGCCAACATGATTTTGTCTCGATCAATCGTTGTGATACCATGATAAAAGGTTAGGATTTGATCAAGAAGCAAAATTCGATGATTGGGACATTTTTGTAATAACGATTTGAATCTTTCCCAAGCTTCAAATACGGATTCCTTGGCTAATTGTTGGAAATTAAGAATTTCTTTCCTCAGCTGCATCGTTTTCGAATATGGAAAGTATTTTGAAAGAAACTTGCGAAACATCTTCCCAAGTATGAATTGAATATTTTTCAAGGGTAAAAAACCAAGATTCGGCTTCATGGGTTAAAGAGAACGGGAAAAGATTCAATCGGATATCATCTTGAGAAACGCCACGTTGTTTCATGGATTGAGTAATAGATAAAAACTTGTTCAAGTGCTCATTTGCATTTTCGTCGTTAAATCCATGAAATTGGCAATGCTGTCGAAGAAGACGAACCATACGATTTTTCAATCTAAACTTCGTTCCCGGAACGATCGGTCCTCCTCGACCGATAAGCGATGGACGATAGAAATCCTCCATGGTCCGAGGATCATGGGGATCAAAGGGTGCGAAATCGAGCATTGTGGAGAATTAAACAATTTAGAGGGTAAAGAGATAAGAATTAAACATTAAGAGGAAATCGAAGATTATTTTTGGGTTTTTATAAAAAGCAAACATAAAAGGAAAACAAATTTTGAAAAGGAAAATCTTTTTGGGTTTTATAAAAGTAATATGTACAAAAACAAAATGGTAACTTCACGAGGAAGGATCTTCAAAAACACGCGAACCGAGACGGAATACGAAAACTCACTTCATGCCCTCCTTGGCAGCGGCGCCATTTTTTTGATGTGATCGTTTTCGTACAAGATATTTTCCGAAGAAATACAAAGGTATGTATTTCCCGGGTCGTTTTCCCAACGAGGGATGAATGGAGTTTGACAACTCACGTCGCGATTCGGGATTCGAATGGGAAATAAGGAATTTTGGGTTTTCTAATCTACAAGGCAAGGAAATATAAAGGAAAGTAATTATAACAACTAAATCTATGATTTAAATAAGGGAAAACAACTAATTACGAAAATTTAAACTAAAAACGCATAAATCGTAATTAAAGAAACGCTAATTAAATGCAACTATGCTAATTTAAACTCATAAAAATTAAATTCTATTTTTCTATAGCTAAGAATGTTATTAGAAATTTATTTGTGAATTAAAACTATTTTTTTTGTTTTTTCTTGATTTATTTTGAATTAAAAACTAATTTAAGACATTTAAAATAGACTTGAAATACGGAAAATTAGGAAAATAAGCTAGAAAAATATAAAACTATTTTTAAAAAATCTTAAATAACTAAAAAGAATTTTAGAAACAGGAATCACATTTTTTTGATTTTTTATGAATTTATTATGAATTTAATACTATTAGAAACTAATAAAAATGCTAGAAAATACTAATTAAGCTAATAAAAATCTGGAATAGTACTTTTTATGACTTTTTGAATATTCTGAAACTAAGAAAATTTAAATTGTATTTTTCTGAACATTTTCTGAATTTTTAGGATTAAATGCTAATTAAAAATGCTAGAAAATGACCTAAAATGCAGAAAAATAGCAAATGAACAGTAAAAATTATGAAAACTTCCAGATTACTATAAAATAATATAGAGAACTAGGGAAAAATGACAGAAACCAATTTGGAGTACAAGAACTATGATTTGGACACACTACTAGAATGAATAAGCACTTGAAAATAAGCAAGAAGCAACAATAAGCTACACAAAGCTACCATAAGCTAAAACTACCCTATTCTAACTGTAAATAAGCTATTGCAACTGATTGGAATCCAAAAAGCACAAGCAAAAAGAATTTAAGCTACAAAACCATAATATGCCAAACAGCCCTTAAGGGGCAACTTTGAGCACTAAAATAGCTAGCTAGAAAAAATTACAAAAATAAACTAAAATGCTCATGATATCCACAACCAACCAAAGATCAGATGTTCAAAATTTCAGCTTAAGAGGACTAACGATGAAGAAATTAAAATTCAACAACTAAAGGGATTGGGACATAAAGGACCTGATGCAGAATAGGTTCTAAAAGAGCAAATGCAGATCTGATGCAGGCAAGATAAGCTATTCTATAATCTTCTAAAGGCAAGTATAGTGATCTGTGGACTCTAAGCTACAAGCATGAACAGATATCAATGACAAAATCCTAATGGGATAAGCAGATAACAAGCTTCTAACAAACTTAGAAGAGACAAACAGTGGCATGTTAAAGAGGCAAAAAAATGAGCTAGCAAATAAGTTCAAAAGACAGATTTAAGCTACATCAGATCTACTAATATCTATAAACTACTGGTGAACCAACATTGAGGCACTAAATCCTAGTTAGGCTAAACTGAATTTGATAGCAAAATGAGTCATTTGGAAATAGAGAGAACCTGATGTGCAGGGGAAACAAGGTAAGAACTATGCTTCTTTTGACAAGAATAAGTACTCTAAACACTATGAACTACAAAATTAACTATAACAAACTGATTATGCATATACTAAGACAAAGAGAAATAACTTTTCACTATTTTGAAACTGTAAATAGACCTTAACAAACTGATGAACAGGACCTTGTTAACAGAAAAATGTAACTGATACAGATTTGGAAAATCACTCGAAAACGCAATTTCTGAACTGAACACTTAAATCTGGACTTGGAACAGCTTTAAAACTAAATTCTAACTATATAAACTCAAATTGATCAAACAGTTAAACTCAAAACCTTGGCGATCTTAATTAATCCAAACACACCTTCAAATCATCAAAATGCACATGATCTTCTGAAAATCAATGAAATCTGGGCTAGGCTCAATCCAACTAATCAAAGTACATTTAAACTTCATCAATATAACAATCTTAAAACAAAATTTATACTAAAATGTATTTGACTTTGAAAGTTGACTTTATTTGACTTATTCTAGAAAACTGAAATTAAGGATAAGCTAAAACAGAAACAACCTCACATAAGCTTGGTTGAGCTTATGTGAGCTTAAAGTTGAGACAGAAAAGCTTATAAAACAGTGGAAACTAACTGTAAGAATCTGAATTGCCAAGAGATTAAATTGAGAGTGAAAATTGCATTAAGTAAAAATGAAATTACAGCTTAAAACAGAGATTACAAAGTACTTAACTACTAAAAACATAAAGATTGACAGGAATTTAAATGGCCAAAATTTCTCTAATGCATAAGAAATTGGACAAGATAACTATGTGACTGATTGGGGTATTTAAAGCCTGATGAGGAGACTTGGGAAGCTTCTGGGTCTTCAATCTCGACCATTCAATCAACCCACATCACTTCTCTTAATCACAGCCATTGGATCAAAGATATGAGGTGTCTTGGCCAATGAGAATCCTTCGTTTGCCCACCCTGGAGATCCACACGCTGTCACACTCTGACACGTTGTCAGAGGCTTCTGGAAGCACACTTAAGTTGGGTAAATGATGTGACGTTCAAGGTAAATGGGGGAGAGGGGGTTAAACAGTAAATCGATGGTGATTTACAGGTTTGGCGCGTTTGGGTTTTATCTGGATTTTTTTATTTATGTTTGACTGGGTATTAAGTGAGCAGTTGACCAGGGTATAAAAGTGGAACCGGGTATGGATTTTATAATACGGGTAATGATAGTGGGATTGGACCGGGTCTTGGTTTTGGGCCAAGGGTTTTTGTTTATTTTTGGACCAAAGTGTACAAGGCTTGGACTAAGGATGTATATAGGATCCAAGGTGTATTTTAAGGACTCAAAGTGTAAAATCTGAATTTCAAAGGACCATAGCTGTAATTCTGACAATCTCTTTCAAGGGCCAATCTTGTCATTAACAAATAATCCAAGGGCTGATTTTGACAATTCCATAAACTTGAGGGATCACTTTTGCCAAATGCTCAAAGATGAGGGACTGATCTTGACATTTCTTCAAACTTGATTATAACTTCCAAAAATCATCCTCAGAGAATAAAATCTTCAAAAATGCACAATCTCGACCTTCCGGCTCAGCTCAAACTCTCTTAATCTCTCGTGCTCGGATTTACGTCTGATTTGGCTCCTTTTTGTGTGTTTTAACATATCCGTACCTACAAATGCACAAACTCAAGAAAACCACAAATATTAGCAATAAACGGCTCTTTCTTGGTTGTTTTGGGACAGTTTTGATAATGAAAAGGTATGTGTTTTAGCACATACCAACATACCTCACTAGGTTAGTGTTATTTATATTTTCAATGTCTAACTTGTGTTTTAAAATACCCATAACTTGGTTAGAAGGATTAACAAGTCTATTATGCCACATACAAGGATAACCAAGGCTGAATTGAGTGCCATAATCAAGTAATAGCAAAGTATGAATCCTTGGAAACCTTTAATTCATATTATAGCTTAAACCCCATTATGTTATGTTGATTAATTATCATTTTGAATGGTTATGGAATGAGTTATGATGATCCTATGGGTAAATTATGATAATTCATGAAATTATAGTTTTTGAAATAACTATGAAATTATAGAAAGCAAGAATTCATGTTATGAGAATCATAGGTAAATAAGTATGGTTGTTTTACACCAAAGAGTAATCTTGGTTTCATGAAAGAATAGATTTTGGTTAATCTTGAAGTAACTAGCCAAATACCCCTTTTGTTCTTAGTAGTCCCAAACACTAGTTGAAAAGTGTTATTTCATATATGTGTTATGAATTTAGTGCATGAGTTAGTCAAGCATTTTGGAAGTCATTTAAGCCTATATTAAGGTGAGTAACAACCTACAGGCAAAGCGTAAGTATCGGGTGTTTAACACCCGTATTTCATGTATACGATATTCATGTTATGCTTTTCATACTTTATATTATATGCTTATGTTGACCCATGAAGTTACTATTTACAGTTCATGTTGACTCGTGAGGTCATACCTTATTCATAGTTGATATATGTATACTTGTTTGTGTGGAAATATCTTGCTATAAGCACTCACGATCCTGTGTGGAATAGTCATGTTTATGTTTCATGATCCTGTATGGATATAGCGTGCTTTATGTACTCATGATCCTGTGTGGAACAAGTCATGTTTATGTTTCATAATCCTGTGTGGAAACAATGTGCTTATAAAGCACCCAAGGTCAAGCAATGAAATGTGCTCACATGAAGCAACCCGCAGTGCATGTTTTATAGCTCGTCTTCACGGTTACAACATGATTATATCTTATGTTTTAGTTATAGTACTTTCGTTTACTCACCATGCATTTAGCTTACATTGCTTCATGTCTTGTTTTATAGGTGAAACAAGTGATAATATCAAGGTTAAAAAAAGGACATTCAGGATAGCTAGCGGTGATGCTCAGGTTGGTAACGAGCACTCTCTAACCCTTCTTTTGATATGACTAGTCATGCCCCAACATGTCTTTTGAGTCGTGCCAAAATTTTTCCAGGAACGAAACGATATATTGTAGAACATGTAATGCAAGTCCAGAAAAAGAAGCATTTGGCATAAGCTCAAAAATACCCACTTTTGATTATAATGGGTCATTTTATGTAGGCAAAAATACACCGTTGGTCCATAAACTTGGCAAAAAAATCCACATGGGGACAAAAATTGGGATTTTAGTCGCTGGGAGTGGTCCCTTATCCCGTTTTATGTTGGACCAAACTTCATTTTATGTTTTGCTAGAGGGCATAATAGACATTTCACTTTTGTTAATTATTTTGGTGGTACATTTTCACCTCACTCACCCGCACTACCATCACTACCACCACCAACACCACCATCATCTCAGTCACGTCCACCGTTATCATCATCTTGGAACCCAGATTCCGGCCACTACTTTCGCCATCATCATCTCAATCATTTTACTGAATGATCAATGTTCTTAAAACTTACAAAATAATTAGAGTCTGTATTAATTAGTGAATGATCAATGTTCTTAAAACTTATAAAATAATGAGATCATTAGTAGGATATACATCACTCTGTATTAATTAGTTGCATGGGAATTATCTGTTCAACATTATGACTTGCTCCGAAACAAACTTTCTATTACATTCCATGTACTAACATTGCCAAATCCTATCATCTCAATATTGCACAAAGAAGAACAAAATCTACTTGCAATGAAAAAGTTTGAGAAATACTATATACTAATACCATGGACGCCACTTGTAAACACACCATCATTTGGGGCCCGACAAAAGACTAAATCTTGATTAAACCTCTGCATTAAACTATCAATAATCTTCGACCTAGTGAGGGGAACTCTCTCCAAAGCAATACATGCAAGTTTCATTAAAGTCATTGTAAATGGCCTGATTCCGTATGCGAGCTATAACAAAACTTTCTAGAAAATGTTACCTACATGTTTAACTTCGTGACTCAGATAATCTGATTGTGTTGTTCATAGATTGATTAATATTGCTGTTAGTTGAAACCGTTTTAGGCTGAAAGAATTGATTTGATTAGTGTTAATACAATTCTGGGCGCTCCCCTGATGAAGATTAGTGTAGGCTAACTCCCCAGGAAATAGATCTTGTATTAAGTATAATCCTTGATTGCAAGCTGCTAAGAAAACCAACACCGTTAGTCTCACCGCGGAACGGGGTTCCGCGGTCAACCTCCGGCGTGAGAGTAAGTGGTAGTTTTAGAGAGATAAAGTCAGTTCTAGAGAGAGAGTGTGTAGATGTTACCGTTTGAATAGTGGCGAGGCCTCTATTTATATGGTTGACCTTTCTGTCGTGTTCTCAAGGTCACGAGCCATGAGAGCGACAGTTTGTGAGTGGGGAGTGACGTAGGTCAACTCTAGAGCTTGTCCCGTTGCTGTGACAGCGATGTTTTTGGGCGGGAGTTGTCCCACTTTCCCTTTTTGGGGACTGCAGGCTGTGGTACGCCAAGCCTGAGCGAGATTCCCTACCTTTAATGTTGGGCGCGGTTGCGTTCTCCTTCAGACGTATCTACTATCCGCGGAGTGGTTTAGTGACCATTGTCGGGGTACGTATCTAGTCCGCGACCGACCCATATGGGTGCTGGGGGTATTTATGCAATCATGATTAGTCCGCGCCCGACCCGTATAAGTGCCGGGGGGGGGGGGGGGGGTCATACGCGATCAAGTCCCCCTAGTCTAGTTGTGCTTGTTGGTCTTAGTACAAGCGCTGCTAGACTAAGTCATTCCTTTCATCCGCGGTTGGGTGTATCGTAGGAAATCCTAGTCACTGCTGACTGTACTTTCCATTCATGCCAAGGATAAGCGTTACAGCTGTCCCTTGGGATTCGCGAACCGCCCTTAACCGCGTGTTTTCTGACTGACATGACGTTTTGGCTGCTTCCATCTCGTCCGTTGATCTAAGCAGATCTAGACCGTTGGTTACGAGCCGGAGACGTGGCGTTTTTTCGGCCGTTCAATTGACATGTTGACTTTACTTCTAGGAGAGTATAAATACCCCTCTTTTTTACTTTCTTGGCTACTGTTGCCATTTCATCTTCGCGAGTAAAAAAGAAAAAAGCCTGTCAAGCCCCTTGTGTGCGTCCTTAATTGTTCAGGTTAGGTTATTCTCCCCTCATTGTAGTTCCATGGCTAAAAAACTTCTAAGCGATTTTACTTGTAAGTTAACACAGAAAGATCTTAGTGAGTTTTGCTCTAAATACCATATCCCTTCTACTGTGCACCCTCTTCTTCCTAGTCCTGATCATACCATAAAGGATGCCCCTCAGGGTAAGATAGGAGTATATACTAGATTTTTTGAATTCTGCAATTTTAGGATACCCCTTTCCGCGTTTCTGTGTAGAGTTTTAGAGTATTTTCAGATCCATTTGTCACAGTTATCCGTGTTAGCCGCCGCTAGGATTAGTCACTTTGAGATCCTTTGCCGCGTTCATGGTGGAACCCCTACCGTGTCTTTGTTTAGGAAGTTTTATTATTCCGGGATGAAAGATGGTTGGATGACCCTAGAGAAGCGTAAGGGTCCTAAGTCACTGATTGTGCCGGTTTGTTACACCGCTCATTTGGATTCTGTAAAGAATTGGAAGGAGTATTTCTTTTGGGTTGACGCGACCGTTTTCCCTTTGGCTATCTCGTGGAATGAGAAGGTCTCTGTTGACCGTGATCCACCCCCGACTGACGCCGATATTGACCTTGAGTTATTGCGTCGTCTTGACACGCAGCGTGCTCCCTTTAAGAAGTTTCCGGAGCCTTTTCTTTGCGTGATTGGCCTAAGCCGTGCCTGGGATGATGCTACGACTCGGCCTACCTTTATGGCTTCGAATACTGAGGGTGGGTTTTTCTTTTTAGGGTTTGCCGCGTCTTATTGTCTTCTTTCCTTTTCTCTTTTCTTTTAGTTACTAACGCCTGTGTTTTTTTTTGTTTTGCAGAGATGTCTTTATTTGCCTTTATCAACCAGCCGGATCCATTTGAGGTGACATCTGGTGAGAGAACTTTGCTAGAGGGGCAGAAGACGCTCCAAGATGAAACCGCTGCGCGCGTCATAGAGCCTTCTGAGGACTTGATTACTTTGGTCCAAGAAACCACCGTGGACAATGTGAAGGCGGCTAAAGCCGTTAAGACCACTGGGAAGAAAAGAGTCCGACTTGATGTTCCCGCCAAGCAGCCGGAGAAAAAGAGAATTACTCCCGCGCCAGAGCAGGGTTCCGGATCTTTTGCTGGTAGGGGTCTTGCCTAATCAAAAAAAAAAGAAAAAAGTTGTTGTTTTTTTGTTTTTTTTATGGGGGAATAACTCCAGTGTTTCTTGGTTATGTAGGTGATGCTGCTGCGGGACCTATTCCCATTATGGAGCTTCGTGATGAATCCGACTCCGAGCCCCGGCCACTAGATACGACTGTTGCTTCTTCCGAGGCCACCCCGCATCCGCAGTCAGATCCGGATGCGACTTCAAAGACATCTACTAGCGCCCCTCAAGATAATTTGGATGTTGAGATGTCTGGTCCATCCCAGCCACCACCATTGCAGCAGGAGAGTGTTTCCAGGGCTGAGTCTCCGCCGCAGGACCACTCTGTTCATCGTCCTGCGGCCTCAGATGATGACCTTTACGAGTCTCTATCTGTGGAGACGGCGGAAGCCAAGACTATATATGTCCCCAAGTGGCTCCCCACCAATGATTTCCGCATGAACGACGGTTGGGTTTGTCAGAGTATGCTGGATAATCTTGCCACTCCCGGCTATCTGTCTACACTGCGTAACATGCCACATACAGACTTGCTGGAGCAGTATAACACTATGACCATGCAGCAGACTTGCATGTCTTCCGAAGTGCCCTTGCGGCTGGAGTTTGAACTAAACCAGACCAACTAGCTGAACAAGAGGCTCGAAAGGAGGGATAGAAAGGTTGAGGCTTTGAAGGGTAGGGTTCAGGAGTTGGAAGCCGAGGTTGCGGAGGCTAAGGGGCTCCGCGAGCGTGTTGGTTTGCTCGAATCCGAGTCTGGGGAGGTGAAGAGGTTGCGGGAGCGTGTGGCGCAATTGGAGGGCATGATTGCTCCTAAGGATGAACAACTGGCTAATTTGACTGTTGAGAATGCCAAGTTGAAGGGTAAGGTTGCCGGGTTGACTGTTGTGTGTGATGAGTTGAAGGTGCAGGTTAAGGGTGCAGGTTTGCTGGAGGAAAAGTTGAAAGAGTGTGAAGAGAGAGTCCGCAGCGAGTATGATGGTCAACTCGCTCAGTTAGATCAGAGGTTGGCGGGACTGAACCGCGATTTTGATGAGGATTTATTTCCGAGCACTCTTCTTGCCATTGAAGGTAAACGGTGGGTGATTGGGCATGGTTTCCGCAGAGCGTGGATGGAGTTTAAACAATCGGATGAATTGCAGACGCGGTTGGGAGATTGCATAAGTAAGGCCATTGCTGAGGGCCTAAGGCAGGGTTTAGAAGCGGGCATTGTCCATGGTTCCAAGGGTTTAAAGTTGGAGCAGATTGATTCATGCTGAACCGTCAAGTTATCTCACACAAGCTAGCCACTTGAGAATGGCTAACCGTAAGAAACTTAAAACAGTTCAGACACCAATGCAATGAAGATCTAGAGGAGTATAATGTTTCCCCAGGTCGTTAAGTCCCAACGAGCTGTGCGAGAATAGTCAAACGAATAGTGATCGAGAGAATTTGAACGGAAAAGGATTGTGATTGATTATACCTAAAGAAAAAGTATACAAATTACAGGGGCTTAAATGCAAATTAAAAAAAATTAAAAATATAAATTATATTAAATAAATGCTATCACTATTTTTAAACTGATGTTTTTGATTTTTCTTTTATAAAACTTAAATTAAAAACTACGTGATGTACAAAAGAAAATGTAAACTGAAACAATATTAATCCTAAAAATATAAAAATGACATTTTTACAAACCTAATGATAAAAGAAAATTTTGAGAAAAAGAAAATTATTTTTATAACTATTTAATTAATTATTATTAATTAAAAACTATTTTTAATTATTTAATAATACCCTAAAATACAAGAAAATATGAAATAAAGCTAGAAAAATGAAATTATGACTTAGAAAAATCTAAAATAACTAAAGAGAATTTTCAAAACTAATTTTATATTTTTCTGATTATTTTTCTATTTTCTATGAATTAAAAACTATTTAAAACTAATTAAATTACTAAAAATTACCAATTAAACTATGAAAAATCTGGAAAAATTATTTTTTTTCTTTTTATATTTATCTTAACCTAGGAAAAATGAAAACTTATTTTTTTGAAACTTTTCTGAATTAATTGTATTAAAAGCTAATTAAATAAGCCTAAAAACTCTTTTAAATGAAGAAAAATAGCAAACAGTGCTAGAAAAATATGAAAAATTCAGGAAAAGTCTAAATTAATATTATGAATCTAAAAAAAATATAAAAACAGTAGCTTATGTGTAGGAATATGGAACTGCAGTTACAAGTGCTTATAAATAAGCACTTGGAATAAGCCAAAGGCTACAAATGAGCACCAAACTGATACAGAAGCTATAATATGTAAAAAGTACTCAAAAGCAACTTATTACAACTATCCTAAACATCTTAAGTGCTAACTTAAACAGATTTGATGATTTGAAGACTTATGCCAAAAACAGTTTAAGCCTAAGAATAAACTACCCAATAAGCTGGAAGTTGAAACCAGATATTGGAACCTAATCTAGACCTGGCTAGCTACCTATAAACCAAAAACCAGACCTGGACAAGCTCTTATGAGCTTGTGACAAGCTCTGCAAGAAGCTGAGAAGACTGCACTGGTGACTATGCCCTGTCACAGGGCATATGAGGCTTTATTGAACAGCTTATTTGGAGCTTAAGAAAAATTTGTAAAATTTTGAAAAAATCAGTTATGGAAACTAAACCAGTTGAAGTTATAAATCCTAAAGTTTCACTTGATTTGACCCAGAATTGAATCTATGAAAATCCACTTAGGTTGGGTGGAATTTTCACTTTTGACTTTTGAAGCAGTAATGGAAAATTGACTTTAATGAGATTTGAAACTAATTTAAGGACTGAGATTGATGTTTTATGTTAAACTAAGACTAATGCAACCTATGCTACTGATTTCTTAACACAGATCAAGCTTTGGATTTTTGAAAATGCCAACAGACATGAACTTAAGACAGATTCATGGTGATGTTGACTTTAAAAGCTATGCAGATGCAATATTAAGACAGATATGAGTCAAATGACCTATATTAAGACTGAGTGAACAGATTTGAAGCACAAACCAGGGCTTAAGATCAAATAAGCCCACTGATCCAAACACTAATTCTAAAACTGTTTTGGCTAATGATTTTACTTAAATGATTAACTGGCTTATGCTACTGCTGAAACTGATTAACTATGACTTAATGACAGTTAAATGAGCAAGTCTAAACTAAAACTAACAACAAATCAAGACAGATATAAATGTGCAAACTCACTTGTGTCCACAGCCACTATGGCTTGCAACTGATATTAAAGTGCCACTATCCTAAATCATATCAACCCCAATTCTAACTAAGAATCATCCCAAATCCAACACTGCACCAACCAATATCCATTTCCAGCATTGCTTAATCAAAATTTCTTCACAGTTGACTTTTGTTGATCAAACATCAAACTTGCTTGAACTTGACCAATAAGCTTACCAAAAGCTATCAGTAGCTTAGATAAGCTTATTTTAATTATAAATGAGCTAAATTAAGCTTAAATTCAAAAACATGTGAACTGACTTTTATAACATGAAACTTAAAATCATGAAACTTGGATCAACTTTGAATTAACACTGAAAATGAGTTACAATAGACTTAATAACTTTAGTTTAGTACAGAAAAGCTTAGGATTACAATTAAGAGAACTAATTAAGACCATGAAATGAAAAACGACATACATAAATATTGAAAACTAAGTACTGCCCTTTCTCTTGCTTCTTCTTCCTTTATTTATACACCAAATGTCTTCTCTCTCTCCTCTGATCAATTCCCACTCATAATTTCAACCATTGGATGACTTGAGCCATTTTTGGCCGTTTGATCAAATTTGGCGGGAAAGGCTGTTTTGACTGTGGGCTTCTGAATTTGCAACTAGGGGGGGTGGCATTAATTGTGGTGTGTAAAGTTGGTAGATATGATGATGAGGGGGGAGGGATAAGGTGAGGTGATGGGTGAGAGTTGCAGGGCAAGTGGGGAAGAAGATAAGCAGTGGCGGGATAAGGGTGGTTTGACTGGGTTGTTTGACCAGGGGTCCAAAAAAGGGGGGGGGTCAAGTGGTTATGGCAGGGGTCCAAAATGGTTTTGACAAGGGTTGGTTTTAATATCATAAGGACTATTTTGTAAATTCTGCCAAATTGAGGGACCAAACCTGCCATTTTCTCAAAGTTGTTTCAAGGGTCACTTTTGACAAGTTTCAATAGTACAAGGACTATTTTTGATATTTTCAAACTTCCAAGGACCATTTTTGACAATTTTCAAAGTTTAGGGACCTAAGTTGTAATTTTGCAAATTTAAATCTCAAGGACCAATTTTAACAACTCATGAATCCCTAGGGACTTGAAATGATATTTTTCTTTATTTAGATTTACCAGGGACTGTTTTTGACAACTTTTAAAACTTGGGGGACTAAAACTGCCAATTATGCAAACTTGATACGTTTTTCACCAGATTTTGATATTTTTGCATTTAAAACACATAAAACACTTATTTGTGATATTTTTATCATTTTGATGTATTTCTGAGTGTTTTCAGATGTTTTTGCAGTTTAAATGGTAAAAAAATGATGAGTATTTAGACACTCATCAATCCCCCACACTAAGATATTGCTAGTCCCTAGCAATGTTTTGAGAAAAATTAATGGATTTCATCTCTTTACCAAAAGCCATTACTTCTGAAGTAGCCAAATATTTCAGTTCAAGTAAGAACCTTGGTACACTGATAACCAAATGATTTTGAGCAAATCACCAGCTTCCAACGGATTTGATTTGTCTTTACCAGAAGCCGTTTGCTTCTGGACTAGCCAACTCTTAGATAATATATCTTTGGTGAGCTGATTACCAATTATGGTTTTCCAACTGCCTTTACCACAAGCCATAAACTTGCGGGCTAGCCAACTCTTCACTAATTAAAGATATGGTGAGCTGAACACCATACAATTTTGGGCAAATTGCAAGCCGTCAACGGATTTGATATATCTTTACCAAGAGCCATTTTCTCCTGGATTAGCCAATCCTTTTGTTTATTAGACATGGCGGACTGATAACCATAATCTGAGTAAGTGAAAAACACTTACTCCAAAAAACAAATTTGGCCAAAAATGGGGGAATTGGGTGGTATAATTACATGATAAAATTCGTGAGAATTCCCCCCCACACTAGAAATGAATATTGCCCTCAATATTCAAAGTACCGGCGGTTATGCCGAAACATAGAACGTAAAAGGGAAATACTACGGCCATTATTATTATTATTTTTTTTTTAATTTTTTTTTCATGAAACTCTTATATACAACAGCGGGGGGCAACTCCCCCACACTAGGGTGGTACACACGGGTGAAAACCCATGTAGCATGCTACTGTTTTTGATTCCCGAGTCGCTAGCTTGACTCGATCCCCGCATTTATTAGTTCATGGGGAAAGTAACGTGGAAAACCAATCTCGATCGGACTTTCGTTCACAATGTTAATAAACATATGAACATCAGAAAGTTCCACACCGACGAGATACAACCGCGGTATTGTTAATAGTAGAAACTATAAAGGATGATACCGGGGTCAAAGATGGTGTCCTCATTCCCGAAAGAGAAAAGGGAAAGAGCAACCACACCATCTGTGAAGAATGGAATGAAGATGTGCATGAGAATGCATGTCCATTCCTCATCAGTAAGAAGCAAATCACCATTTTTGACATTTTTAAGCTTAAACTTGAAGCTTATATGGTGATTGTCAATAAGATGTCCGGGAGGGAGGGTTGGAAACGGTTCTTCAATCAACAGATTTTCTAGAAAAAGGATGTCCCCCTCCGAATCAAAGTAAGTATTATCGATTCCTGTTGGAATCGACTCATCACTAAGAAAGGCATCGACTTCACTCCAAAAGTTGTCATCTTCCTCATCAGGAGTGAGAGAAGGGATGGAAGAGTCGGGAATAATAAGACTAGGAGATGATGGATCATTTTTGAGCAATTCTTCAATGGGAAGAATGTCTCCCATTGGATCACAAACATCATCATCCAATTCAGATGAAACTGAAGAGAGTTTGGTTTCATCCACAGAGTTAACAAACTCGATACGATAAACTGATTACGGAGGTGGGACAAGTGGTGTGCTCTTAGAGCTAGCAATTTCCACCACTTCCGATAAAGTCTCCGATTCTAGATTATCATCATCAAGAACACTCTTGACTTCCCTGGTACAACTTTCAAACCATTTGTTTGAACCAGGGTTGATTTTCAAAGCTTTTAGCTCAGCACGTTTTTGGTGACTCCTCTTAACCGTGAAATTTGAGAGTGTTGCATTGATTCTTTCAGATTTTTGATCAATTGTGGCAACACTCTGTTTGGATAGAGGTTTGGAGTTTTGGTTGATATTCAACGTGAGTTCTTTGTTGTCAACCCGTATGGTCAACTCTTCAGCAAATACATCAATTAGAGCACGACTCGTTCTCAAGAAAGCTCTTCCTAAGATGAGGGGAACTCTAGGATCTGCATCAAAGTCTACTACAACAAAGTCAGTAGGAAAGTGAAACTTTCCTACTTTCACCACGACATCCTCGGCTATCCCAAGTGGACGAGTTATGGTACGGTCCGCTAGCTCGAGTGTCATACAAGTGGATGTAAGTTTATGAAGAGACAGTTTCTTCCATACTAAGAGTGGCATGAGGTTAATGCTTGCGCCAAGATCGGCCAAGGCGGAGCATTGAACCATCCCCAAGAAATCACACGGGATTAAAAACCTGCCAGGGTCTTCAAGCTTTTTGGGAAGCTTCTTGAGAAGGACCGCTGAGCATTGCTCATTGAGAGGGGTTTTAGCCATCTCAGATAACTTATCTTTGTTGCTCAGTAAGCCTTTGAGCGTGGATGCAAATTTAGGCATTAGAACGAGAGCATCAACGAAGCTTATATCAAAGTGTAGTTCATTGAAGATTTGGAAAAAATTTTCCATTTGCTCTTTGTTTTTGTCTTTGAGCTTCTCATCATGCATTCTTGATGGGTAAGGAAGCTGACTAGACTTTTGAGCCGGGACGGAAGTCATTTCTGGCTCAGAATTTGTCTTCGGAACTTCGGGTTCCGGACTTAAAGCTTGGACTACCGAAGGTGGGACGTGTGCGGTACTTCGTGGGCTTGAGAAATGCACCTTGTCCGTTGTATCCTTGGTAACTTGACTCATTGCTCCTGGTGGAGGAGGCATTGGAGTCGAAGGTCCATTGTGCGTCTTACCACTACGAGTGGTGACGGCTTTTAACTCGGCATTGGGATTTGGAACTGTATTGCTTGGGAGTCCTCCATAAGATGATGAAGCTTTGTTCATATTCATGTTCATGAAACTGCTCATCATATTCTTTAACTCATATGTCTGCCGAGACATTGTGGTATCAATTTCCTTTTTTAGCTCAACTCTCATGTTATTGATCTGAGTTTGCATTGAACGTATGCTTGACTCAGTAATTTTCATGAAGTCATTTGGTAGGGGAGCTTGAGAAGGTTGTTGATAACTTTGCTGATTTGGAGCTTGATATGGTTGGTTGAAATTGTTCCGGTTTTGATTGAAATTTTGAGAGTTATTGAAGTTTTGTCCTTGATTCGGAACAAAGCGATTTTGATTGCCATGGTTTTGCACAGGAGGAAAATCAGGTGGTGTCATACCGCTAGGTGCACGGTAGTAAGGATCAGCTTGTGGTCGGTATTGATTGTGGTTTACAGAAGCTACGGGAGCTTGGTAAAAAGAAGCATCGGTTGCTTGACAATCATAATACGCATGTGGACCACTACAAGTTTCACACACCTTGTTTACGGCTTTGATTGGTTCCGGTTTATGAATTTCGCTTTTGATTTCCTTTACCTCTTTCATCATACAACGGATGACGTCCGTTAGAGCGGCTATCGGAGCGGCTAACTCAGAAGAGTTACTGGATGAAGAAGCAGGAGTGTTCGGAATATTGACTTTGTTGCGAGAAATAGGAACTTTTGATTTTTGCTCGCAAATCTCAATCACATCTTTAGGCTTACGATTCAAGATATTGCCACCGGCGGCTGCGTTCAAAGAATCTTGATCGTTACCGTTCAACCCATTATAAAAGATATTGACTTGTTGAAGCTCCGTGAATTCATGATGGGGGCATTTCCTGAGGAGATCTTTGAATCTCTCCCATGCCTCTCCAAAGTTTTCATCGAAATTTTGACGAAATCCAGAAATTTCATTTTTAAGATTAGTCGTCTTTGATGGAGGAAAGAAATAATTGACAAACTTTTGAACAAGATCCTCCCAAGTTTCGATGGATCGAGGGGGTTCTTTTTCCAGCCAAATCCGGGCTGTCCCCTCAAGTGAGAATGGAAATAGCATCAACTTGATTACTTTTTGTGGCACATCCTTGAAATTGATAGTTGAAGTCAACTTGTTAAACCAACGGATGTGTGCATACGGGTCTTCTCGATCAAACCCGTGGAATTGATTTGTAGACACAAGTGTGATCAAATGTGTCTTCAATTCAAAGTGATCAGAATTGATTACCGGTAAAACGATGGCATCTCCATAACCCTCGGTGGGTGCCTGGAGCATTTCCGCCATAGTTCATTCGTCTGCCATATTGTTGTTTGCAATAGTACGAATCTCGGGTTCAACTATTTGGGCAGCACGTCTACGAGAACGTCTTCTAGGAATTTCTGCTAGATCACGAAAATGACTCAATGATCTAGAAGAACGAGTGCGCATGCACTAGAGTTAACTCTAAGAAATCTCAGAGTTAAGGAAAGGAATTATGAAAATGGGGTAAGAAGAATCTTTTTGGGTTTTATGGTTTTGAAAAATAGATATATAGCAACAAATCCAATTAAAACAATATCGAGGCAAAACAACAGTGAACTTAAACCAATAATTACAAGATGAATGGCTTCTTTGAAAAAGGTACACCACTCACAAGGACACAAAGGCAAGTTTTAATCTTTGGTTCGGGAACTTATTATGGTCGTACCCCCAGTTAGGTAGTACACTGCCTTGGTTTGCGGTGGTAATTTTTTATGTTGTTATTATTAAAAAACGACAAATCTTTTTGTATTTTTATCTTATATATATATAGAAACAAAAGGAAAATATTTTTGTGTTTTATACGTTTTAAGATGTTTTTGGGTTTTTGGATTTTTTATAAGAAAATATAGATATATATAGATGGTATGAACAAGGAGTGAATATTCAAATCACTAATCTGCTAAGCGTAAGATAATTAGCACAGCTCCCCGGCAGCGGCGCCAAAATTTGATTCATGCTGAACCGTCAAGTTATCTCACACAAGCTAGCCACTTGTGAATGACTAACCCTAAGAAACTTAAAACAGTTCAGACACCAATGCAATGAAGATCTAGAGGAGTATAATATTTCCCCAGGTCGTTAAGTCCCAACGAGCTGTGCGAGAATAGTCAAACGAATAGTGATCGAGAGAATTTGAACGGAAAAGGATTGTGATTGATTATACCTAAAGAAAAAGTATACAAATTACAGGGGCTTAAATGCAAATTAAAGAAAATTAAAAAGATAAATTATATTAAATAAATGCTATCACTATTTTTAAACTGATGTTTTTGATTTTTCTTTTATAAAACTTAAATTAAAAACTACGTGACGTACAAAAGAAAATATAAACTGAAACAATATTAATCCTAAAAATATAAAAATGACATTTTTACAAACCTAATGATAAAAGAAAATTTTGAGAAAAAGAAAATTATTTTTATAACTATTTAATTAATTATTATTAATTAAAAACTATTTTTAATTATTTAATAATACCCTAAAATACAAGAAAATATGAAATAAAGCTAGAAAAATGAAATTATGACTTAGAAAAATCTAAAATAACTAAAGAGAATTTTCAAAACTAATTTTATATTTTTCTGATTATTTTTCTATTTTCTATGAATTAAAAACTATTTAAAACTAATTAAATTACTAAAAATTACCAATTAAACTATGAAAAATCTGGAAAAATTATTTTTTTGCTTTTTATATTTATCTTAACCTAGGAAAAATGAAAACTTATTTTTTTGAAACTTTTCTGAATTAATTGTATTAAAAGCTAATTAAATAAGCCTAAAAACTCTTTTAAATGAAGAAAAATAGCAAACAGTGCTAGAAAAATATGAAAAATTCAGGAAAAGTCTAAATTAATATTATGAATCTAAGAAAAATATAAAAACAGTAGCTTATGTGTAGGAATATGGAACTGCAGTTACAAGTGCTTATAAATAAGCACTTGGAATAAGCCAAAGGCTACAAATGAGCACCAAACTGATACAGAAGCTATAATATGTAAAAAGTACTCAAAAGCAACTTATTACAACTATCCTAAACATCTTAAGTGCTAACTTAAACAGATTTGATGATTTGAAGACTTATGCCAAAAACAGTTTAAGCCTAAGAATAAACTACCCAATAAGCTGGAAGTTGAAACCAGATATTGGAACCTAATCTAGACCTGGCTAGCTACCTATAAACCAAAAACCAGACCTGGACAAGCTCTTATGAGCTTGTGACAAGCTCTGCAAGAAGCTGAGAAGACTGCACTGGTGACTATGCCCTGTCACAGGGCATATGAGGCTTTATTGAACAGCTTATTTGGAGCTTAAGAAAAATTTGTAAAATTTTGAAAAAATCAGTTATGGAAACTAAACCAGTTGAAGTTATAAATCCCAAAGTTTCACTTGATTTGACCCAGAATTGAATCTATGAAAATCCACTTAGGTTGGGTGGAATTTTCACTTTTGACTTTTGAAGCAGTAATGGAAAATTGACTTTAATGAGATTTGAAACTAATTTAAGGACTGAGATTGATGTTTTATGTTAAACTAAGACTAATGCAACCTATGCTACTGATTTCTTAACACAGATCAAGCTTTGGATTTTTGAAAATGCCAACAGACATGAACTTAAGACAGATTCATGGTGATGTTGACTTTAAAAGCTATGCAGATGCAATATTAAGACAGATATGAGTCAAATGACCTATATTAAGACTGAGTGAACAGATTTGAAGCACAAACCAGGGCTTAAGATCAAATAAGCCCACTGATCCAAACACTAATTCTAAAACTGTTTTGGCTAATGATTTTACTTAAATGATTAACTGGCTTATGCTACTGCTGAAACTGATTAACTATGACTTAATGACAGTTAAATGAGCAAGTCTAAACTAAAACTAACAACAAATCAAGACAGATATAAATGTGCAAACTCACTTGTGTCCACAGCCACTATGGCTTGCAACTGATATTAAAGTGCCACTATCCTAAATCATATCAACCCCAATTCTAACTAAGAATCATCCCAAATCCAACACTGCACCAACCAATATCCATTTCCAGCATTGCTTAATCAAAATTTCTTCACAGTTGACTTTTGTTGACCAAACATCAAACTTGCTTGAACTTGACCAATAAGCTTACCAAAAGCTATCAGTAGCTTAGATAAGCTTATTTTAATTATAAATGAGCTAAATTAAGCTTAAATTCAAAAACATGTGAACTGACTTTTATAACATGAAACTTAAAATCATGAAACTTGGATCAACTTTGAATTAACACTGAAAATGAGTTACAATAGACTTAATAACTTTAGTTTAGTACAGAAAAGCTTAGGATTACAATTAAGAGAACTAATTAAGACCATGAAATGAAAAACGACATACATAAATATTGAAAACTAAGTACTGCCCTTTCTCTTGCTTCTTCTTCCTTTATTTATACACCAAATGTCTTCTCTCTCTCCTCTGATCAATTCCCACTCATAATTTCAACCATTGGATGACTTGAGCCATTTTTGGCCGTTTGATGAAATTTGGTGGGAAAGGCTGTTTTGACTGTGGGCTTCTGAATTTGCAACTAGGGGGGGTGGCATTAATTGTGGTGTGTAAAGTTGGTAGATATGATGATGAGGGGGGAGGGATAAGGTGAGGTGATGGGTGAGAGTTGCAGGGCAAGTGGGGAAGAAGATAAGCAGTGGCGGGATAAGGGTGGTTTGACTGGGTTGTTTGACCAGGGGTCCAAAAAAGGGGGGGGGTCAAGTGGTTATGGCAGGGGTCCAAAATGGTTTTGACAAGGGTTGGTTTTAATATCATAAGGACTATTTTGTAAATTCTGCCAAATTGAGGGACCAAACCTGCCATTTTCTCAAAGTTGTTTCAAGGGTCACTTTTGACAAGTTTCAATAGTACAAGGACTATTTTTGATATTTTCAAACTTCCAAGGACCATTTTTGACAATTTTCAAAGTTTAGGGACCTAAGTTGTAATTTTGCAAATTTAAATCTCAAGGACCAATTTTGACAACTCATGAATCCCTAGGGACTTGAAATGATATTTTTCTTTATTTAGATTTACTAGGGACTGTTTTTGACAACGTTTGAAACTTGGGGGACTAAAACTGCCAATTATGCAAACTTGATACGTTTTTCACCAGATTTTGATATTTTTGCATTTAAAACACATAAAACACTTATTTGTGATATTTTTATCATTTTGATGTATTTTTGAGTGTTTTCAGATGTTTTTGCAGTTTAAATGGTACAAAAATGATGAGTATTTAGACACTCATCACAGATCAAGGCTTACAATCCGCGGGCGAAAGAGGTTTACCGCGAGGCTGTTATTCGCCTTAGCGATGTTCCTTTCCCCCTTCTGGACTCCTTGGAGGCGTGCAAGGACTCTTCCTTGGAGTTCCTTATGTCCCAACTGGTGTTGCAGGAGGAGCGTCCCAGTGGTTCGGGGGAATTCGTGTTTAATGCTCCATCGGCGGAAGAGGCCGCACTTCCCAGTTTCCTACTCCAAACCATTACCAGGCGTCCGCGTGCTATTGCCGCGTATAAGGAGAGGAAGAATCGGGCGTATGGTAAGAAGTTTGATTTCTAGAACCCTGAGCTTATTGTTTCCGAGGTTGAGCACCAGGTTACCTCCACTGGGGAGCCTTCCATGGTGATTGCTCCCTCTGGTCCGACCCCCTCTGCCGCGATTACTGGCCCAACCGGGGAGGATGAGAAAGAGGAAGAGGAAAAGTCCACCCATGATGACATGTTCGATACGAGTATACTTGATCGTGCTGGGAATGTTTGAGGTAGTCCTTTTATGGGCGGCATTTAGACTATGCCGCCTCTTCAATCTATTATGAAGCTTTACAACTTTGTTAGTTTTGTTAGGGTCGTGGTTGCCGCGACGCCTTTTTTTTGTAAGCCGGGGGTATGCCCCCGTGTACTTGTAAAAGATCTTGCGTACTTAATGGAAATATTTGACTTGGTCGTACACATATTTTTTTACTTGTTTGCCGGAGTTAGTTGTTCTGGGCTTTGAGTTGTACCCTTGGCCGTACTTTGGGAGTCCGGGGGTAATAAAGAATGGTCAATGGGCTTGCAATACCACTTATATGCCTGAGTCAATTTTGAGGTTGCTCGTCCTTTATGTGCAACACTGTTTGTCGCGGATGTGAGAAATATGCGAAAGATGCAAAAGTAAAAAATGTGATTGAATCTTTTTTTTGGAAAATTTGTAGAGCGGGCCAGGCATCTACGTTTCATTGCTAATTAGAAAATATTACAATAGAACTGAAAAACGTGAAAATTTAAAGTTCCCCTGCTGTCCGGACCTGATCCGTGATCAACTTACAAAAGACGGGGAAAACCTACTTACACTTAGATGTAACATTTCTTCAAGTTACGGATGTTCCATGTTCTTGGGAGTATCTCCCCATCCGCGTCTCTGAGCTTGTACGTTCCATTCCCTATTGCTTCCATCACTTCATATGGCCCTTCCCATTTCGGGCCAAGCTTTCCAGTGTCCTCCGCTCTACTAGCTTCGTTGCTGCGGTAGACAAATTCTCCGGGTCTGAAGGTCGTGCTTCGTACTTTGGCATTGTAGTACCCTTCCATCCTTGCTTTGCTGCGCGCTTCTTCAATGGCAGCGGCTTCTCTTTTTTCTTCCAGGATGTCCAAATTTAGGCAAAGCTTCTGGTCGTTGGAGATTTGGTTCACGGCTGTACATCGGAGACTTGGCATTCCAATCTCGACTGGGATAACTGCCTCGGTGCCATATGTAAGAGAAAATGTGGTTTCCCCGTTGCTCGTTTTGATCATGGTTCTGTGTGCCCAGAGCACATGTGGCACTTCTTCCACCCAGTCTTTGCTTCCTTTCTCCAGCCTTGCTTTGATGCCTTCTCCCAGACTTTTGTTCGCGCTTTCTACCAGCCCATTTGCCTGCGGATGTTTGACCGAAGCAAACCGTTGTTTGATGTTGAGCTTCTGACACCAATCCTTAAATGGGTTGTCGCGGAACTGCTTTCCGTTGTCTGACACTATCTCTCCTGGCAAACCGAATCGACAGACTATGTTGTCCCAAACGAACTTCTTCACTTGTCTTCCTGTGATGGAGGCTAATGGTTTAGCTTCGATCCATTTGGTGAAGTAGTCTATCGATAAACAATCATAAACTTCACCTTGCCGGGTCCTTCTGGGAAAGGTCCGCAGATGTCTATACCCCACTTGTAGAAAGGCCAAGGAGAAGTGATTGGGGTCAGATTTTGCTGCGGATTCTTTGGTACCGGGCGGTGGACTTGGCAATCTTCGCACTTCTGTATTAGCTCACGAGCGTCCTTGTGCATAGTCGGCCAGTAATACCCGGACCGAATTGCTTTGGCTACTACCGCCCTTGGGCCTGAGTGCATGCTACACGAACCTTTGTGGATCTCTCGTAGCACGTAGTTGGCTTGGGTGGGGCCTACACATCGGAGCCACGGTTCGAGGAAAGATTTCCGGAATATGATTCCGTCTCTCAACGTGTACTGCCTTGCCTTGATTCGTAGTTTTCTAGCCTTGTTGTCATCCGCCGGTAGTATTTCATCCCTCAGATATTCGATCAGGGGTGTCATCCACGTATCCCCATCTTCCTCCACGATTGCCAGTACCTCCTTTTCTTCGATGGATTTCTCTTTTTAGACTTCCACAAGGACCTGTTTTGTCAGGTGGGCGAAGTTGGTGGATGCAATCTTGCTTAGAGCGTCTGCTTGTTTGTCTTGGCTCCGGGAAATCTGTCTGATGGTGAACGTCTGGAACCATTCAATCAGCGCTTTGGCCTTTGCCAGGTAGCGCGCCATGCTTTCCTCTTTTGCCTCATATGCTCCGTTTATCTGATTCGCCACGAGGCGGGAAGCAACATTTGCTGATAAGTCCTTTACCCGTATTTGTTCGGCAATCCTCAGTCCTGCGATTAGTGCCTCGTACTCAGCTTAGTTGTTGGATGCCTCAAATTCAAAACGCAGGGCGTATGTGAACTCCTGTCCCTCTGGATTTGTTAGGATTAAGCCTGCTCCGGATCCTTCCGTGCATGAAGATCCGTCCGTGAATAGTTTCCACGGCTCCGAGTATTGTTGCTTGTCTTTTTCTTTGTCAGGAGTTTCTTCCTCTGGAATCTCAGCAATGAAGTCCGCTAGCACTTGCCCTTTTATGGTTGTTCGAGGTCGAAAGGTAATGTCATGTTCGTCCAGCTCTATTGCCCATCCGACCATTCTTCCACTCTTTTCTGTCTTGGTCAAGACTTGCTTCAGTGGTTGGTCCGTGATGACCGCCACTGGATGTGCTTGGAAGTATCGCCGTAACCTGCGGGATGCATATACTAGCGCCAGGACAAGCTTCTCAATTGGAGTGTAATTCATCTCCGGACCCTTTAGGGCGCGGCTAACGAAGTACACTGGCTGTTGCCGCGACTCCCTCTGTGCTAACAAAACCGCACTCACAGCTTCTTGGGACGTGGCCAAGTACATGATCAACTCCTCCATTGGCTGTGGAGCGATGACCATTGGCAGGTTGGCAATGTGCTGCTTCATTTCTTTGAACGCTTGCTCTGCCTTCGTTGTCCAGTAAAAGTCGCTCTTTTTAATGCATTTCTTCAGTGTCTTAAAGAACGGGAGGGACCTTTCCGCTGACTTGGACATGAAGCGACTGAGGCTGGCTAATTTCCCATTCAAAGATTGCACTTCCTTCTTGGTTGTCGGAGACTTGAGAGTGGCTACGGCCGCAGATCTTTCTGGGCATGCTCTGATGCCCTCCTTGCTCACCACATGACCCAGAAACATCCCCTATTCCGCTCCAAATGTGCATTTTTTGGGGTTAAGTTTCATGTTGATATTCCTTAGGGTCGTGAAGGTTTCCCTCATATCTCTAAGTACTTCTTCTTCTGAGTGGCTCTTGATGACTAGATCGTCCACGTACACTTCCAAATTTCTTCCAATCTGTTTCTCAAACGCTCTGTCCACGAGCCTTTGGTATGTGGCGCCAACATTTTTCATACCGAAAGGCATTTTGGTGTAGCAGAAGATGCCTTGGTTTGTGTGAAATGCTTTTTTCTCCTCGTCCCCGGCTGCCATTTGTATTTGGTGATACCCTTTGTATGCGTCAAGGAAGCATTTAAATGGGTATCCGCAGAGGGATTCGACCTTCCAGTCGATCTCCGGCAGGGGATAGCAGTCTTTTGGACATGCTTTGTTCAGATCTTTAAAGTCTACACACATTCTCCAGCTTCCGTCGCTCTTTTTGACGAGGACGGGGTTAGACAACCAATCGTGGTAGTGCACTTCTTTCATGATTCCTGCTGCAACTAACTTGGTAACATCTTCATTGATGGCTTTGTTTTTTTCTGGGGCCTGCCCTCTCTTCTTTTGTCATACCGGGTCGTAACCCTCCCTGACATTCAGCCTGTGTTCCGCGATTGTCCGCGGAACTCCGGTCATGTCAGAGGGTTCCCAAGCAAAGATGTCCAGGTTTTTCTTGAGTAGATCGCAAAGGCTCTTCTTCCCTTTCTCGCTTAACCCCCCCTCCCCCCCAATGGTGACCGTTTGGTCGGGGAATCTGGGATTGATCGCTACCGCGACTCTTTCCTTCACTTCTGCCTCTGTGGTTGTATGATAGGGTTCTGGTTCCGCAACCATTCTGCATTCCGCTGGGACTACCTTGTCACTGTGCAAAGTCACGACTCCGTCACAGGTAGGAAATTTCAGCATCCCATGAGCCGTGGATGGCACTATTCTCAACATCCTAATCCCCGGGCGTCCAATTATCCCGTTGTAGGGAGAAGGAGATCGTACTACCATGAAGTTCATCCAAGCACTAGCTGACTTCTCCTCGTCTCCTGATAACGCTACACGCGTCGTTCGGGGTCAAGGAAACTTCCTTTTCTTCGAGCAAGTTTTATAACACCCTAGGCAGTGAACCTAATCGTTGTAGTGTAGTAATTAGGGTAAGCCACGGGTATTGATATCGTTCTCTAGGGGAATAGGAATGCTAGTAAAGAGTTACTACGCTAAGGTTAAGGTTGAGGAAGATTATTTTTTATCTTTTTATGTTTTATGAAATGGAAAGGTACGAATCTCGGGTATTGGATTTGGGGGGGGGGGTTGGTATTTCTACCGATTACTCTACTATTATCTAATTATCTAAACTAAGGTTGTGGGAGTCTATGTCTAATTAATGTGTGCTCGTATGATAGTTTAAAGATGTGTTTACTTAGGTTGTACTACTCCTTAATTATCTCCTATTGATGGTTGAGTTGTCACGTCTTATTCTTAGTTGCGTTGTGTGTCTAAAGTTGTAGGGTATGCGTTTCTCCCTAACTCTTTGAACTTACCAAAGGGTCTCGTCTACAAACCCACTAGGGATGATAAACTCCTACTCTAAGGCACTCTTTGGATGGTTTAGCTTACAACTACTCAGGTAATTATATTCTAAGGTTCACAAAGATGAATCAAGCATTAAGTACACAACGAATGACCTATCGCATTACTAGATCATTAATCAACTAAGATAAGAAACAACCAATCAATATTCAATAATTAAGTTTCATACTTCCTAAGCAAACACACAAATAAATTAGCCGGACATGGAAAACATGCAAGCATACACACAAATAAACAAAGACATAATTGAATTAATGAAGTAAAGACTTATCTTGATGTAAGATAGGGTTTAAAACCCTAAAATACTGTACAAGACACCTTAGGTTCGGTTTTAGGTTTTTACTCCAAAAGACTGAAAAATTCGGATTCTATATATAAGATTACATATGCGACGACGTCACCTTATGTTTCGTGACGCCGTCGTGTCGCCGTCATTAGGGTTTCGTCTTGGCCACGTTAACCTTGCGACGGCGTCACCTTATGTCCGTGACGCCGTCCTCTTCAGCTTCTGACGTCGTCTGGATTGCATCTAGGCCGTCTGAGTAGCGACGGCCTACTCTTTTACAACTGGACGTCGTCGCTTGAAAATACGAGTTTTGGGTTCTGGATCGTCACAACAATTTTGGCGCCGTCGCCTTCTAATTTCATCAGCTGTGAGTGTCTCGATTTTGACTTTAGCCATTTTCTTCATATATTCGCGCCTTTTCGTCCAAATAAGTGCCATTCCAGCATTTTGCCTTCAAGAGACCTAAAAAGTGAAAAGGAACGATATTAAGCAATAACGGATACAAAAGTGATCAAATAAGGACTAAAACGACCCCTCAAAATGGTACCTTTTAAAACCTTATCATCTCCCAATGTCACTTCCAAGAGAATCTGCCCTAACGGCCACGAGAGCTCTCCACTGAAACCCAATAGTGGTGATGAAGCGGGAATTAGTCTTTTGCGGATGTCTGGGCTTAGCTTGTTGAAGCAATGTTCGTATAGAACTTCTGAAGCGCTTTCGTTATCCACGTACATTCTGTGAATTGTGCACCCTTCTACATCCGCCTTGATCACTAGCGGGTGGTCGTCCCAGTCATCTCCGGATATGGGGGGAAAAGATATTTCCATGTTCAGGACCGCGTCCGGACCCCGCTTGGGTTTGACCGACCGTTGCCAAGTGTGGACCATGTATATGGCGTGAGCTTTGTCCTTGGCCGCGTTATCCTTTTTTCCACCTTTGGGACCACCATTCTTTTGTACTCCGTTCTTGATTTCTTTGACCAGATGTGCGAGCTTTCCAGACCTGACTGCCTCTTCTATCTGTTTTTTCAACTGATAGCATTCGTCCGTGTTGTGCCCCTTTTCTCTGTGGAAGTCACAGTACTTGTCTTTATTCCTAGATTCGACCGGGCTGGACATTGGCAGAGGGGCTGTGAATTTGACCGAATCCATGGCTAGGATTTCCTTCGGTGTCTTTGTGAGGGGGGTGAACCTATCCCCCCTCTTCCTCTCCGGCCTCGAGCGGGTCTTGAACTCCTCCTTTCGTTCGAAGATCTGGATGTTTTTCTGTCCTCCATCCTGGTTCTTCCACTGGGAGTGCTTCTTCTTTGACTGGCTGGCCGCGGCCAACTCACCTATGAGGAACGCCTTTACCACCTTCCACATTTCATCCTGCGTCTGAGGAATGTTGTCGTTGAGCCTTTTGATTAGTTTCGGGTTTGTTATCCCATGCATAAAGCCTGACACTCTCATGCACTCTGGGGCTCCCTTCACATGCATGCTCTCTGTTTTGAAACGATTCACAAATGCTTCTGTGGTCTCCCCTTCCCGCTGTTTTATGTGGTGTAATTCAACAGGGTCTTTCGTATACCTCTTCTGCTGGAGGAAGTACGAGAGAAAACTAGATCTCAATTCTTCAAAGCTGTCAATGCTCTCCGGACGCAGCTCATCAAACAAGACGCGAGCGTGCCCTATTAGCGTGGAGTTGAACATGTGGCACCATGTGGGCATGACCCATCTTTCCACTTTGGCCGCGGTCTGGAAGATCTTCAGATGATCTTTCGGATCTCCTGTCCCGTCGTATGTTCTAATGTGAGCTGGCATTCTCGTTCTTTTTGGGAACTCGAAGTTCCGTATATGGCGGGTGAAGGGATCCGTGTCGGCCACGTCATATGGGGAATAGAGTTCGTCGGATTCCCTTCCTCCTTTGCTCTTTGGGGTGGACTTCACATGTCCTCCCGTGCTTTCTTCACTTTCTGGAGGAGACACTTCCCTCGTTCTGCTGCGGCATGAGTGATATGTTTCCCCCCTACCAGACTTCGAGTGAGAAGCGCTGCCGCGGGTCACGCTCCGGCTTCGTTGGTGCCTATCGACCAAATCCTTTTCAGTCGTGTCCCGTTTCCTTTGCTTCTCGGCTTCTCTTTTACGTTGTCTGCGGGAAGACACCTTTGACTGGAGCCTGGAGAACACAGTTTGCTTTTGGTTACCGAGTCTCGTGGTCACGTGCGGACGCTCTTTTTCCAACCTTGAGAATACATCTGGTCGTGGTCTCTTGGTTTCTGCATGACTCCTTTCTCTAGAACACCCATCGTCTCGACTGCTGAGTCTCGAGAAGACACTCCGTGAATTGGAATATTCCGAAGGGTCTGACCTGGCACTAGGACTGGCCTCGCGCCTCCTTTTAGGTGCCCGTTTTCTTTCAGATTCTGAGCGAGTGTTCCGGGCGTGTTCTCGAGATCTCTCATTTCTAGTCTCATTGTCGAAATCCAGACGGGTTTTGACCTGGTCCAGTTTTTCCTGATTGACCTTTTCTGCCATGAAGGGCAAGATCTGATGGTAGTGCCTTTCGCAGAATCCCTTATTGACACGTCTGTCGCGGCATTAGGGCGGTATTGTTCTGTATCTTGCACTTTTTCCTTCCCACCCGTGTTTCTGACCGTGGATGGTTCAGGGGACGGGGAAGGATTTTCTGCCAAGTTGCTCATTAGATTTTTTTTTCTTTGGAAACGCAGTTATGTCACTGGTCCCACGGATGGCGCCAACTTGTTAATACAATTCTGGGCGCTCCCTTGATGAAGATTAGTGTAGGCTAACTCCCCAGGAAATAGATCTTGTATTAAGTATAATCCTTGATTGCAAGCTGCTAAGAAAACCAACACCGTTAGTCTCACCGCGGAACGGGGTTCCGCGGTCAACCTCCGGCGTGAGAGTAAGTGGTAGTTTTAGAGAGATAAAGTCAGTTCTAGAGAGAGAGTGTGTAGATGTTATCGTTTGAATAGTGGCTAGGCCTCTATTTATATGGTTGACCTTTCTGTCGTGTTCTCAAGGTCACGAGCCATGAGAGCGACAGTTTGTGAGTGGGGAGTGACGTAGGTCAACTCCAGAGCTTGTCCCGTTGCTGTGACAGCGATGTTTTTGGGCGGGAGTTGTCCCGCTTTCCCTTTTTGGGGACTGCAGGCTGTGGTACGCCAAGCCTGAGCGAGATTCCCTACCTTTAATGTTGGGCGCGGTTGCGTTCTCCTTCAGACGTATCTACTATCCGCGGAGTGGTTTAGTGACCATTGTCGGGGTACGTATCTAGTCCGCGACCGACCCATATGGGTGCCGGGGGTATTTACGCAATCATGGTTAGTCCGCGCCCGACCCGTACGCGATCAATTAGAGCTATCAGTTTAGACATGTTATCAGTTTTTGAGCAAAATTTAGTTTAGACAATTTCATTTAGCATATGTTGAAAATTTTGCAACTTGCTTGCTAAAATTTTAAGTTTTTTAGCTCTTAAATGATTTATACTGTGACTTTCTCGGACATATTAACAATTTATAAATTTTCTTCATGTAAATGACGGTTTGTTATCAGTTCCAAAGTTTTAAAAGTATACTTATTTGACTATTAAAAGTCAACGGTGGACTCTTTTAGTACTAACGAGTGTAGAAACCCGCGCGATGCAGCGGGATTGACTTCTAAGGACTTATTTTGTAGCGACACTTAAACTTCAGGGGCTGTTTTTGCCAAGTTGTGAAACTTTGCATTTAATGTTCGGACTTACTTTGCAACGATACTTAAACCTCAGGGACTGTTTTTGCCAAGTTGTGAAACTTTGCATTTAATGTTTGGACTTAGTTTGCAGCGACACCTAAACCTGAGGGGCCATTCTTGCCAAGTTTCGAAACTTAGCAATAAATGCGGGGACACATGGCATGACCACATGCGTTCCCCGCATTTTAGTTAATAGATATAATGCAATCAATTCACTTGCAGCCTTACTTTTTATCATTACTTTTAATCATCTAAAGAAGATGATCCAAGTGATATAGTATTAAAAAGACTCGCATGCAAGACTTTATGGCCAGCGTTATTATATGGTGCAGCATTCATGACATGGTACGAGCATTTGGGTAGATTGTCTGTTTTGTTGTGTGCCGAAACCACAGAACATGGGAAAAAATCTTGAAGCTTGTTACACGAGAAAGGTACAACAAACTATGGATTTCAGTAATATGAGATCAACAATAAAAATTGTCACTGAGTGGTGGATCCTTATTTGCAGGAAGCTAAGTTTCTTAGTGATGGATATAACCAGACACACTTACCATTCCGCTTTTCACACAATGCACACTGTGATATGCGGTGGGGCCAAAATGATGGACCGTGTCTTAAAATCTTGAGACGATCTCAAGCACGCGTCACAGTGTTCCAGGGATCTCGAGATGAGGTGGTGCCACTGGAATGCAGCAACAACATTAAAGTTATGGTGCCTAATGCAGAAGTCAAGATAATCGAAGGTGCTAATCATAGATCAGTAATAATAGGACAAGAGAAACAGTTTGCTATAGATTTGGAAAGTATATGGGATTCTTCCACTAATGCAAAAGGCTAGCCTAGGATCTTTATTCTTGTATACTAGTCATTAAACATTGTTTTAAGTAAAGATAATTCGTCACAAACTTACAGAGAAAGACTCGTGCTGAGAGGAAAAATGGGATATTTCTTAATGATGTTTAGGCATTGGATGTTTCATTCGCAAACAAGACTCAGAAATCGAAATGCATAATTATGCTTCAAACTTTGGAATTGTCAATGTAAATTCGATAGTGACTGAAACAAATAAAATTGCAAAATTTTCTAAAATTTGGGAGGCCGATGAAGATGTATACAGTGAAAAGAAAAAAAGATAAATCCTTAATAGGCAAAAATGCATATATATCCCTCCCAAAATGAATAATTGCATATATATCATTTGTACAAGTTTTTTATGCACATTTTACAATGGTTTTTATGCATGCTTTGGATATATATGCAATTTTTCATTTTTAGAAGGATATATATGCAAAAGCCCTTTTTTAATATTATGGTGGGTGGTGGTGGTAGTGTGAGTGAGTGAGGTTATAAGTTGTACTAAAAGAAAATGAGAGTGGAAAAAGACAAGGGTAAAATAGTCATTTCGCAGGGATAACGGGATTTGAGGACATATAATGAGGCATTGAATTGAGCATTAATGGTCAAGGGACCTCATTCGTCTCAAAATCTCAAGGTTTGGACTCCTGGCGACTAAAATCTCAACTTTTGTCCCCGTGTGATTTTTTTGCCAAGTTAAAGTTTAAGGACCAACCGTGTATTTTAGTCTTTTATGTATGAAACAAAGATGCAACACTTTGGTTATGTTTAATATGATGTATGTGCACTTTATGTTAATTCAGAAACAAGTAGAAAGGGCAGTTTTCAAAAATTGCTGGTTGAGTCTCAAAACCTCTATTCGACGTATAGGGTCTTTCTTATACGGCGTATAAGCTGCTGTTTAAAATAAATAAATAAATACTCGGCATTTCTCTTGGGCTTGCAGAATTTAATTAAAAGTATATTGACTTTTTAAAGTTGGGCTTGAAAAATATAATTAAGTATTTTTTTTTCTTTATTATTATTTTTTTTTTTTAAATTTGATTTTGTATCCATGATAAGTAATAACCTCTCTCCATCAAGGATCTTAAAGTCACGAGAAAAAACATAGCATTCAATATCAGTAAACAGAACCTTATTCTCTTGTCACACATCTGTGAGACACTGTAGAGACTAAACTGTAGTTCTTTTACAAGACAGACATCCTCAAAATCAAGTTTTTCTATTTTTATGGTTTCTTTACCGGTTATTTTACCTCCTCTGGATCCTCCCCCAAAGGTAACATATTCTCCATTAAAAGCAACAAAATCTGAAAGATAGGATATATTGCTTGTTATGTGCCTGGAGCAACCACTTTTCACATAGACTTGATCATATTTTGGTGGCTTGCCCTGTACATAAAATAAAGGAAATTAAATTTCTTTGAAGACCTAAGCCATCACTGATTTGGATCTGCCTCGTGCATCAATATAGTCATATTTATTTAGTGTAATTGATGCACTATTGGATTTTGTGGTCTTTCTAACCTAAACTGCTAAGGTCTTAACATCATTGCCTTTGTTTCCCTCTAACAACATTAACTTTAGACTTGTGTGTATTAAGTTTTGGCCTAACAGCACTTTTTAAAACGAACTCGATTGTTCCACAATCTAAATCAAATTTCTTTTTGTGCATCTTCTCCAACTATTTTACATCTACTAATAATTTAAGGTATAAATAAGAATAACTAAAATTATCATTTTTCTAAAGTTTTTTCAAAATTGCATGAAAGTATGAAACCTTTGTTGACGAGCCAATGTTTGTGTTTCATATATTTCAACTTCTCATCTTTACCGTATTTTATTGAACTAACTTCTTGTTCTTGTCTAGTTGTTTTCTCGCGTTCTCCAAAATGAAAAAAAATTGTTAATCCAATATGATAAGGAAAAAAAAAAGTACCTTGTGTGATTTTTTTTGTATTAATTTTTGTTTCTTGTTAATCATGCCCAACCAAATATAATATTGCTGTGAAAATTCAAAATGTCATGTATATTTTATGAAAATCAATTTCTTGTTCTTATTAGGTGGTTTTTTGTTTGTGCGCTTATTGTTCAAGATTAAAAAAAAAGAAAAAAACTGGTGAAAGAGCGAAGATTATATACCTTTGTTGGGAACTTTTTCTATTTGTTTTTGTTATTGATTAATTGAGTACTACAAGGAATAATTCTAAGGAGTACCATCAAAGTGTGAAGTAAAATAATAGTAGAACACCGAGTATTTTTTATGGTAGTGCAACTTAAAATTGTTCTCAATAATAACGCTACATGTTGCGTATTGACCGGTGAATTCTATAAAAATAAAGTCTACATTTTATTAATTTTTTAAAAAGTATACAGAATTCATGGGAACTATTTGCTCAGTGCCGGCCGTCTGCCAGATCACAATAAGAAATATAAAGGTTTAACTCTTATTCCCACTCTTTGTGAATTGTGTCCCATTACCTTGATGATACTATCAAAGATACAATGTCAAAGGTAAATGAGTGGCAACACCTCAAAATACCTTTTAAAGATATAGAAGTAGCAACTGAAAACTTCAAAACGCTTATTGGACGAGGTGGATATGGTTGGGTCTACAAAGGAAAACTCCTTGTGTCCGGACAAGAGACCATGGTTGCTGTAAAGAGGTTAAATGAGCAGTTCGGACAAGGTTTAAAGGAGTTTTTGACAGAGATTCAGTTGTTGTCTGGTCAACATCATCCAAACCTCATCTCTCTTCTTGGTTATTGCGACGAGGGAAAGGAGAAGACTATCGTTTACGAATATGCAGAGCGTGGAAGTTTGGATCAGTATATAAGGCGTAGTGGAAAAACCACTTCTACTACTCTTACGTGGTTACAAAGACTCAAAATTTGTGTTGATGCAGCTCGTGGTTTGGATTACCTACATAGTCACGTTGGAGGGCATCGAATGATTATCCATAGG
The DNA here is from genome assembly GCA_019973895.1 of Chrysanthemum seticuspe. Taxonomy (NCBI): domain Eukaryota; kingdom Viridiplantae; phylum Streptophyta; class Magnoliopsida; order Asterales; family Asteraceae; genus Chrysanthemum; species Chrysanthemum seticuspe. Next base: position 269,806,547 of record BPTQ01000004.1, read on the forward strand.
GATATAAAAAGTTCAAATATCTTGATCAATGAAAATTGGGTTGGTCTAATTTCTGACCTTGGATTGTCCAAGTTAAGCGTATCAGGTTTTGGTATTAGTGACATTGTTTCAAATGGTTGTGGGACACAAGGTTACTGGGAACCAGAATACTACTCTACGGGAGTCGTGACCAAAAAATCTGATGTCTTTTCTTTTGGTGTTGTACTATTCGAAGTTTTATGTGGGAGATTGTGCCTAATTGATCGTGATGATGGATTCTCGTTATCAAGCATATCAGCCAAAGAATACTACGAAAATAACAGCTTGGACATGATTATCGATCATAATTTAAAGGAGCATATTGGCTCGTACTCCATGACCAAATTTGCAGCAATCGCATACAGATGCTTGCACAATGATCGGGAGCAGCGACCTGCCATGGATGTTGTCGCGAAAGAACTTGAGGAAGCGCTGAGATCCCTGGTGAGTTCTATACCTGATTTATTATGCAAGTGGAATTTAATACTAGTGCTAAAATAACATTACCACAGTCCATTAATTGGCATCTAAGTATAAAACTTACAACTCTCAAAATCTGTAATTGTGATGACAACCAAAAGTTAACTCTAAATTAAGCCAAAAAAAAAAACTTTACAGTAACTCACCATATGATTACGTACTATAGCCCGTGCATTAATATTATAGCTCTCAACGACTACATCAACTCACCAATGTATAAGTGGATATACAAAATTCCAAATAGTATTAGTTAATACAATGTACCTCGTATCAAAGCCAAGCAGATTTTTAAGAAAAACACTTGAGCACAAAATTTGGGACTCATGTCAAATGAAACTTACTTTTTAGTGCACGAAAACGCAGAGGATAAGATTGCGCCGATCTGCAAACGCCTTTTGATCAACTTTCTGAATCGTATTATTAATTAACAAGTTAAGCATAAATATAAAACCGACATATCCTAATAATAACATAACTTTCTTTAACTAGGTGATATGCTTTAGGATGTGTGAGGCATTTCCTTTATATGTTGTATTTTTCAACTTCATCCGTTCTTACCATAAACACATTTTTAAAACAATATATGGATCTATTCAAAACATTATAAGGAGGTGTTTGGCCACGCTTATGAATTGGGATTATCCTTATGTTATATATCATAAACTCATGTTGAGTGTTTGAATTAATTTATGTTTAATAAGCTAATAAGTTTGTCGAATTTTCAAGTACAACAATAGGGAGGCCACATGTGTTACGAGTACATTTTTGTAAATTATCAGGTGATGTCAGTTGTGCCATTAAGAACCGAACATATGTGGAGTGCTTTGTTGATATCCATTCGTTCATTTAATTGTCTTTCGTTTGTAGTTTATGCTGAAACAAATTTAAGTTTAAAATGACAAACGAAAAACACCTAAATGAACGAATATTAGTGTCAAATTAGTGTTGGCCTGTAAAAAGAAAATATTTAGTTATATCAGAAAGAACATTAAGTGATCATGTCCAACTGGATCTTGACCAACATATTTTATGAATGTTGACGTACATAAATATAACACACGGAATTTTGTTCATGTTTATTTATTTGACTTAATCAGTATTTAAGATTTTGTTAACGTCCATTGGCTTGAATAAATAAATGTCTTCGCAAACCTGTTTATGATCGGTTCATTGAGCATTCAGTTTGTTTACTCCACCTTATCATAAAAACCTAACCCGAATAGAGTCTATGGAGAATGTTTGTTAAAACGGTTGGCTAATCGGCCCGTTCATCATACCCTTGATTAGTACAAGAAAAACATCACTCCAACACAATCCATGCAACATGTTTATCTAAACAGATTAACACGTACATCAGCGATCAATCTGTATACCTACCTTTAATATGAACACACAAACATGACATAATCAATACACACATTCAATAAATCGACCATAAAACAACCTAAAATCTATTCACACACAACTCCAACACATTTATTGTCATTTCGATATCAAATAATGTCTTATGTAAATCTAAAATTGTCACTTAGTGATTAGACGTTTTTATTCTCACAAAGGATATAAAGTCTAAACCTAACTAGATAAATATCTTAAGCTGACAAACGAAATTCAAAAACAGTCACAGAGATGCACCGATTAAACTGCGCATATCTGAACTAAAAAGCTTGATATAAGTTTTAATTTTTCCACTTTGAACTAGTATAAAAGTGTAAAAAACATATCTAAAAATGAATAATGCTAGATAAAATAGATCTAAAATCATTAGATGAACAGCTGGAAAAAAGCAAGAAACCACAAGAATCTGCTGCTGGTGAGACCACCCGACAAGAATGGGAGATCGATCCTTCTAAGCTTTTGATCAAATATGTTGTTGCTAGTGGTACATTTGGTACTGTTTATCGTGGTGTTTATGACGGCATTGAAGTTGCTGGTTAGTTAGTCAACGCTTTTTGTTTTTTTTAATGGTTTTGATATGTTTAGTAAGTTTTTCTTTATGATGATGGATATAGTACAATGGAATGGTTTATTCTAGTAATTGATTCTTGTTTTGTATATATGTCATTAGTGAAATTGCTGGACTGGGGGGAAGAGGGTCTCAGGGCGGAGGCTGAGATACAAGCTTTGAGGGCGGCGTTTGCTCAAGAAGTCGTGGTGTGGCATAAGCTTGATCATCCTAATGTCACCAAGGTTGTATATCAACATCCCCAAACTTTCGATTTGCGCTTAATTGTTTGCTTTTTTTGGAAATGTACTAGATATTTTTGTTTGGGGAATGTAAGAAAATCAGTACCAAAGGTGATTTTGCATGTTAAACTTTAATGTCGTTTATGCCAGGTTAGGTTTTAACTTTCTTAAGTTTGGTATACTTTATATTATGAGAGGATTAGGTAATAAAGACAAATGGTTATAAGGAAATGTAGGTACGCGTAAGATGCTGTATGGCTCTAGATTAGATTTTGGTTTAATGTAGCCAACAGTGACATACTATGATGTGTTTTTCCAGGTGGGCCAAAACACAACATCGCATATATATATAAACTTCATTGATGACTTTATCAAATCGACATAACAAACTAACACAAGCATCATCTATATTGTTCATACATATGCGTTAAATTGCATATTGATTGTTCACGAAAGAACCACCAATGCTAAAATAGGTCAAGATATTGTCATCTTGCCATTTCAAGATAGATAACTAAAGTATTCTGGCCATGACCCACGTGAATCCCTGATACAATACCTCTGGTAGCTAAAACGTAGTATCATAAAATCGGGATTGTGGTCAAAGCAAAAGTTAAATTTATATATAGCAATAAAACTATTGCTGATGGGTTGATACTAATTTCACAAACAATGTTGTAATGCAGTTTATAGGTGCCACAGTGGGTTCATCAGAGCTACAGATACAAACTCAAACTGGTCAAATTATGATGCCAAGCAACATCTGTTGCGTTGTGGTAGAGTATCTAGCTGGGGGTAATTTGAAATCTTACCTTGTAAAAAACCGCAGAAAGAAGCTAGCTTTCAAAGTAGTTGTGCAAATCGCGCTAGATCTTGCAAGAGGGTATGCCCTTTTTAATTTTTATATTCTAGTTATATGCTTATTAAATTCAAGATTTTGAAGTGATTTACTGTAGTTTTCAATACGTGTTCCGTTGGTTGCATTATTTACAATTTTAGTGTCTAGTATTAGGCTATTTTACTTGATACAGTTGAGTATTTGTTACAGTTGAGTATTTGTTAACTTTGACTAGGTTAAGCTACCTGCATTCCCAAAATATTGTGCACAGAGATGTGAAGACTGAAAATCTGCTGTTGGACAAAACCAGAACTGTTAAAATTGCTGATTTTGGGGTTGCTCGTGTTGAAGCCTCCAACCCAAATGACATGACTGGTGAAACTGGGACCCTTGGTTATATGGCCCCTGAGGTATATTCTCCATCTTCCATGAATTCAAACCAGTATCATAAAATTAGAGGTGGCAAGATGAGTGGTTTGAGTGGTCCACGAGACTTGCTGGGTTGATCCACAAACATATTTGTTCATTATTTTAAATTTTTTATCTAAATAATCCACGTCTAATTTATGGTTGACATCCATATTGATTGGAATTAATATATTTCACCTTTTACAACCCCCCCCCCCCCCCCCCCCCCCACCCACAGTATTTAGTTAAATGTGTGTATAAGTCAATATAGAAGGTTGTCTCAATGCATAACAAAATGGATTTTGGACTATAGCTATATATTTTGATTTGACCCATTTGAAGGGTCAAGATTGCAGTCCATACTTTTCCCCCCTTAATATTAATATGATGATGTTAAACAAATGATAGGTGTTAAATGGGAACCCGTACAATAGGAAATGTGATGTGTACAGTTTTGGTATCTGCTTGTGGGAAATATACTGTTGTGATATGCCTTGCCCTAACCTTAGTTTCTCAGAAATTACATCTGCTGTCGTTCGCCAGGTACAACAATAATCTCTAATATGCCTTTAAAACATGCACTTTTAGAACATGGTTTTTGGGTCCTATAAAGATTTTGTTGGTCTAAAAGTGGTAAAAAAAAAAAAAAAAAAAAACATGCAGAATCTAGGGCCGGAAATACCAAGATGTTGCCCAAGTTCTCTTTCAAATGTGATGAAGCAATGCTGGGATGCAAGTCCAGACAAACGACCTGAAATGGATGAGGTTGTAACCATGTTGGAGGCAATCAATACTACAAAAGGTGGAGGTATGATTCCTGATGGTCAAGCTCAGGGTTGTCTTTGCTTACGTAAGAAGCGTGGCCCCTAAAAGACTTGTACCTTTGTATTGAAAAGATGGTATATTGATATGTGAATGTCTCGAGATCCGACTTGTTTTTTGGTAAGTTGAAAAAGAAGTAAGAAATTTTTAATAGAATTCAAAATTGGGAATATTTTAGAAGGTGGATTGGTGTAGACTAGGTGGTATTGTACTACATTGCTACATGTTTGACTTATGTAAATCTTTGTGTTTTAATTTTCTAGAATTCATGTTTGCTGAGAAAATTAAAACATCTGTGACAATATGATCCTGTTTAGGTTTTAACAAAAGATCTCAATATTAATGAATCCCATAATTTATTGGGTACAAAATGTTTTGTTTGATGATTCTTAATAAGTACTTGAGGAAACAATAACATGAAGATTTTTAATTGCAAAGAAGTATTACATACATAATTAACTCGTAGATACATCAAGAAAGATGATACATTCTTTTATTTCATTTGAATCCATATTTTTTAATCCTTTTAGGACATGACTTCTCAATAGTTTCGAAGATCCCCTGAACTCTATGTAGGGCTGCATAGACAACTGCTTGGTAACAACTAGTGTCACCCCACATTTTATGTCGTAAGTAACTGAAACCGAAAAACTACCCAAGCTTGTATACGGCGAACATGCTTAGATTCACTTGAATCCATAAGCACCAGATGATTATTATTAAAAAAATACGTCCTTGATGCTTAAGCCTTAGATGATGACATTTGAACCTCACTTCGATCATCATCATCCCAGTTGGTAGAACTATAGTATGTTGCGTACAATACTAACTGAACTATTGCTGATATTGATCCTAGACCATTTGGAACCTAGTTGCGTAAAAGATCCAAGAAACGTATTAATACATAAGAGATGTAGATAAGTGTAAGAATTTATGACATGAAAAGATTAATTTACCAAGATGTAAGGATCGAACTGGAGAAGAGCATATACACACCATACAATACTATTGGCGAAGCTAGCAAGCGACAGTGTTAATGGCATGTATCTGACGCTCTTCGTCTTGATCACCATTTTCTGTTTCCCAGTTTATCGTACTTCAGTAAGTGTACGAGCGATGACATCAATTAGTTTATCATAGAAAATAAAAAGATAAGTGCTTACCATGACGGTCAATGGTGATGCGTACATAAGTATGTTAAATACGATGCAAATTAATCCAACGATCATTGACCTTTGCTCGTAGGTATGGAAGAATGTTAATGTAATAGCAACAACAGCGGCTGTGAAAACCGCTTCAATGATGACAATGATAATAATCTTCTTCTGCATTTTTGTAAGATTTTGAAAGGTTAAATTTGTGCACATGAAATAAAAAGTAAGTTAGTATAAGCATAAGGAGTGATTGTGCGCATACTCGACCACCCCAAGTGCAATAGGTGAAGAAGATCACGATGAAGATGGTTTCAATGACGAGTCCAGCACCATTGATCGTGATGACCAAAAGACTGTCTGGATGGACGATTGGCAGACCATAGAACATCCACATAGCACAATTTAGAAGAGTGGCGACATATGGATCTGGTTTGAAGGCTTGAACTGATTTTGCTTTAATAATCGTCATAAACGTTGGTCTGCATTTATGTAAAAATTACACCAAAGAACACATACAAGATGTAACGTGCTAGTAAAAAGAGCTCGAGAAATTACATAGGGGAGAGAAAGAGAATGAGCGAGATAATGTTCCCTGCAACACCAAGGTTAAACCAGTAAAGAAAAAGGCTTAGTATAAATAAGTGGTTAGTGAAGAGTAAACATAATAAACATCAAGCAATTTGAGGTTTTCATTCGATAATTTACAACTCGTTAGGACGTCATATCAATTTGTATGCATAGTCTGAATACTATACATTCGATTTGAAAACTCTATAAGTAAAGTAACCAGGAACAACGAAAGCGTGACAGTAACAAAATGTATCACTCGACGATAAATCTACAACGATCATGCTTGAAATGTGTAACTGATATGAAATGATTTTGTATAACCGACATTCTAAACATACAGCTTTGTTTATACACATAAATAGAAATAACACACAAAGTAAATGAAATGTTTCGATTAAGATCTCAATCTTTATAAGAAAAAGTAGTGTAACGAACCGAGAACTCCAACAAGGGTTCTTAATGTCTCGGTATCCATCTTATTGTCTTTTAAGCAGCAACCACGAGAAAAATAACGAACAGTAAAAAAAGATGTTCAGACAACACAGAAACTCAGACAATTAGATCCAAAACATGTGGAGATGAAAATGTAGAAACAAGAAATGATTAATTAGAGAATATGGAATGAAATATATTGGGAAAACTAGTTGAATCGAGATGAAAAGTTATAGGTCAAGTAACAATGTACTTATAATGATATGTTGTTTAAAACAAGTCTTAAATTAGAAAGTATGAAAAACACTACCTTCACTTTCGTCATAGTTCTTGATGTGACGTGTTTTTCGTAGATCAAATTTTCACTTTTTATGTGTTTATTGCATGAATTTTACTCACAGATTAATATTTGCAATTTTTCATGCATAACCATTCACGTATTTTACTCACTTGGTTTTGGTCAACTCGAAATTTGTAGTACTTTCAAAGGGCATATAGGGAGATTCCGTTTTCCAACTGGTCAATTTTCTTATGTTTTACTCCGTATGTATAGTTTGGGCCCATCAAACAAAGTTATTTCTCAAAGTTGATTTTATTCTCATTAATCTTCTCAAGAAAAGCGAAATAAAATTTTGAAAGTATTTGTGAAATTAGTCGAAGAATATGTTTTTTCTTTTTTGAAAATGTGAAAAATATATTAATCATCAAAATCATAAGTTCTTACAAAGAATCGGACTATAAAATAATTGGGCATATCCATAATTATATTCTTCACATTAACACTCAGTCACTTACTCTCAGACACTACATTCTTTAACAATGCCAAGATCTTGAAGCCACATCCAAAGCATTTTGACTCAAACCTTTGCTTTAAATGGCCTCATATCTGTGTAAAGCCATATACTTAGTAATCCCACTACAGTTCACCCTCACAGAAGGACTAAACAACCAACATCCATAAGAGGCATCATCTAAGTACAAACTTTGTTACTATTGACTTTAAAACTACGTTTCTTTCATGAAGGTAACCCAATGATCCTTACTGTAGAAACTCCAAATCTCATAGCAAGACTCATTAAGTAATCATCCATGAGAGGCACCATTCACAGTCAAAAGCCCAACCATATCTCTTTCTCCTTACCCTTCATCACGACATCCCATTCCCTTTCAACCTTCTTTATTTGCACAGACTCTTTAAATTTCATACTCATAAGCTTCAATTTAAGATATTTAACTATCATCTCTGTCATAATTGCAGCATATCTATTGGATTTATCAAACAATCGCTTATGTCTCTCATTCCATGTGTAATAAACAGTGGCAGCCACAAGAATCCTCCTTAGAATGCTTTTAATGGCATTACTGTTATTTAGCTTTACTAATTCAAAAACGACTTCATTCCGATCATTAGTCAAACTAACATTACCCATTTTACTTCACAATTTCCCATGTCTTAATAAAATTGAATAGTGGCACCTTGGGATTTCAGATAAGCACTCTATCTTGAGTAAGCAACCTTTCCTGCATTGCCAACAACATAACAAAAGCATGGCTTTGATGATTTTGAGGAAACCAAACCAGTTTCTGCCAAACTATACTTGCAATATTAGTAATGCCAATGTAATAAGACTGCACAAACTCAAGATAATATGACAGCTACTCAATGCAATAAAAATAGTGCGGGCTCAAGAACATTCAGTACAGAGTTGCAAACACAATTTCCACAAGATGAAGATGATACTGAACAATAGTTTAACTCTTTTTTAAATGATGTGATGTATCTGTAATGTACTCTAGTCTAGATTCAATGTAACAGTAGTGTAGTCAAGTAGTATAAATAGTTTCCCTTCCACTTTTGTAAGTACAATTTTCATAATACAATTCATTTTTCATTTCCCTTTCAATTCTTATCATGGTATCAGAGCAATATCCTGCACCACCATTACCACCACCATATTCCACCATAACTAACTGTCATAACTAACTCCGGCCATTGTAACAACTTTCAACCACCACTTTCAACCATCTATTCATTATTACAGTCAAAACTAATCAAATCATCAAGAAACAGTTACATTCAATCAAGATCATCAAAAACAGTCACAGTTATCATCAATCATTAATCTTTGAACAACAATGGCCATCAGTAGTGATTCAAACACATCAACATCTGACACAAATCATTCTGACACAATGGAGGACATCAATTCGGTCAATCACCCTCTTTACTTCTATCCACATGATCATCCAGGTATAATCTTGATTTCAAAGAAGCTTACAGGTTCTGACAACTATAATTTCGAAAGATGTCTATGATGATTACCTTAAGTGCTAGAAATAAGATTAACTTGGTTAATGGTGACTTTGAAGAACCTGATTTAACTTCACCACTTAGATCTTTTTGTGAGAGAGGCAATGATATGGTCATTTCATGGACACTTAAGACATTTTCTAAACAAATAAGCAATAACCTGAATTTTGTACATTCTGTACACTCACTTTGGCATCAACTGCATGATCATGACTCACAGTTATATGGACACATAATTTACCAATTGACCAATGGCATTGTTCATCTTAAACAACAAAACTGTTTTGTGGAAGTGTACTATCATAAGTTCAAGGGATTGTGGGATGAATTGGATGCATTGGAAGCTCCTTATAACTGTACTTGTAAGTGTGGTTGTGACAATGGGAAGGTTAATGGGGAAAAATACCAAAGGAAGAGGCTTATTCAGTTTCTTATGGGATTAGATGAAAGTTTCACCAACAACAGAGGTTAAATTCTATTGCTCCAAACATTACCCATAGTAGTTGAGGCTTACATCATGCTTATACAGGAGGAGAAACAGAGTAAGTACCTAAACAACCATCAAGTTCAATCCCATTTGCTTTGAACACATGTAGACCTACCTATGACCCAAGGAATGACAGGAACCAAAACCAAAACTCTCCATCATAGACTAGAAGAAGCATATTCAAAATTGAGGTTATATGTGATAATTGCAACTGTAACACCCCCCCCCCCCCGTGATCATAATGACAGTGGAAGACTAATCGGGGTGTTACTTGGATGGGGATCACAGTCAATAATCATAGAAAATGACTCGAAAGAGACATTTTAAGAAAAATAGTTATCATTCATCGAAAACTTATTGTTGTTACAAAATATTTCAAATTGTTTCAAATGTTTCCCCAAAAATACTGAGCATGAGTTTGAAAGAAATGACAACTTTATGTTTACACCACAAGAAAAGGTCTTGGTATGCCCACTCCGCGCCTTGAACATAATCTTCATTGATTACCTGAGATAACATGCTTAAAAAGGTCAACAAAAATGTTGAGTGAAATCCATAGGTTTAAATTAAAGTTGAACACAAGAACATGAACATGATAATTGTAAACAATATATCATAAAGAAAATCACAGATTATTATGCGCCAAGCTCATGCAACCAAGACTCAACTGCATACACCGAATTACTGTTGTACGTAAAGTTTGCCCCAAAAGAGGTAATAGCCAATTACCTAATGCAATTCAAATATGGTGCGCTCCGGTTATTTCCTATAACCAAGACGGGGTCGTTACTCCCCATAGTACTATTCACGATATCTGCGTTCACTCGCGGTGATTAATGGTTCATGATACAAGGGACTTATGGCTAAATACTTAGGCAATTTCAATAATCAAGTAGCGAACATTTATGAAAAACCTTGTGTTTTAGTTTAGAGCATGAATCTCCCTCGCGGGTTTTGCAAATAAAAGTAAAAGCGAGGCTATGAACTCACCTTAATGAAAATGAACAAGCACAATAAGGTCAAGCACGATGTAGCGGAGGTTCCAAACCGAAACCTAAAAATGAGATGGCAAGTCTCAGAATATGATAAACCTTTGGTTCACGACCAAAATAATAGAGCATTGAATATACTTATTCAATAGATCATTGAATTATCCAATTCAATAGGGTGTTGTGCGTGCTTAATGTTTTAAGTTAATTTGCGTGCTACATCGACTTAGGTTGATATTTATCAAAGATCCTTACTTACGCATAAGTGAAATGTTCCCCGTTGTGATCTTGTGGAAATAATGATGTTATTAAGTGTTTTAATTCGTTTATATTCCATGTGCGTTATTACCGGATTTTGGTTTTATATAACTATTCTTTTATAACTATATATATATATATATATATAAATATACACATACACACACACATATATATATATATATATATATATATATATATATATATACATATATATATATATAGATATATATACATATATATATATATATATATATATATATATATATACATATATATATATATATTATATACATATATATATATATATATACATATATATATATATACATATATATATATACATATATATATATATATATACATATATATATATATATACATATATATATATATATATATACATATATATATATATATATGTATATATATACATATATATATATATATATATATGTATATATATATATATATATATATGTATATATATATATATATATATATATATATATATATATATATATATATATATATATATATATATATATATATATATATATATATATATATATATATATATATATATCAGGATGCGCATGACGTCATAATTCACCCGAAATGCCACGTAATGCCACGTCATTGCCAGGTAATGCCACATAGGCAATTTTTCGTTTGGCTATTATAATTCAAAAAATAAGCGCATGTGAGGTTTGAACTTGAGTCTGTTTGATAGCATTTAAACGTCTCAAGTAATGAAACCAACTATGCTAATTTATCTTTTGGTTACATATTCCAAATCATAATCTATATACATGACTGTTTTTCTCGTTTCTCTATTTATCTTCTTAATTATATGTGGATATATTAGGAATATATATGGTGATATATTATAGGCCTATATTTAGGCCCGGTTACCAATTTGATTATATGCATGATTTTATAAAATTTTATCTTAATCTATAAGGTATATATAATATATTGTATCAGCATTATATACAAACGTATTCAATATTTTTTGAGTCAGTATACACAGACAGTTTACTGAAAGATGCAGCCACAAAGACAATCGAAAATGCTTACAAGAGCTAAAAATATTAAGAGTGGTGCTTCTGTTTCAAAAGGTATTATTGTTATGTTTTATGTTTGTATTGTTTTTGTATTATTGGTGTTAATACAAATAAGCCGTAAAAACGTTTATTTATATTTTACGATCTTCTAATGTTTTGTCGATAACAAACGTAAAATCATTTTAACAAAACAAATAAAATACGTAAATGGTTTGAGCTAATAGTTTACTAACACACTTACGTTTTCACATAAAACACTAAAACAAGTATAAGTGATTTTATGATTTAGTAATACATATGTACAACAACTAGTGTTTACATATTGGGTAAATGTATACATAACTAGTATGTATTAAAATGGGTATTATAAATGGGTAGAAACTTAAGTATTTGACCAATTGACCAAATACATTGAATGTAGTTGGGTATAACCCAAAGTCCATGACGCATACCCATGGAGCATGACCCATAACCCATTGCATGACATCATGCTTAAGTCATATATGGATATTATCTATGACCCATGGTTTTAAACCATGACCCATGGACTAGATGCATTGCATCTTGTAGATACGTTGTATCTACTTGGATACCCATGATCCATAACCCATGACCCATGACCCATGACCCAAAACCCATGGGTAAAAGGGAGCGTCCCACGGATCCCCAGTTTTACACTGGACGGATGTAAAACCCTAAAATCGTTAACGTGTAAAATGACTATTTTGCCCTCTAAATTTAAAGCTTATAAAATACATAAATGCTCCTCAAAAGTAAATGTGACCTAACTTACAACTTGTTCGCCAAATCAAATATATAAGATTTATTTACGATTACATTTAGAATTTCATTACACACTTATACATTATGTGAACCGAAATTTACTAACTTACAAAGGATATTAACTTAAATGTAAAAAGCCCATCTAGTTTATAATATGGAGATTGGACTTGGCCCATGTTTTTGTTTTTCTTTTGTTCGGCCAATGCAAAACCGAAATCCCCTCCCCTTCTTTTTTTCTAAACGATTCACATGAGGAGACACCAAAACCCTAGCCTCCCTAAGAAAAACCTACGGCAAACATTTGTTTCCCACCTCCATCTTCTGTCGACAAAGGCTGGCTCCAAGAGAAGTTCTAGGCTGCTACCACGTGCGTTTCGAAGGTTATTTAGTTTGGTATCGTGGGTGTGTTGGGTTGCTGTTGTTGTCGTGAGGTTAGAAGCACCAAGGAGTACTTTGGTTTGCATTGTTTTGATCGTTGTTCTTTTCCTCCTTCACGCTGCTAAGGTACCTTTTGATCAAGTCGTCTCCCTTAATTTTCTGGTTTTGGTCGTGTGATGTTGTCCTCCATACATGTGATTGTTGAGCTCTAAACCCATGCCTCGTTTAATGTTAAAGCAAGGATATAAAGTACCTAATATTAAGTGACATAAAATCATGAACCTAGCTCTTATGTATCGATTAAATGTAGTAAGACTGGTCCATGAATCTGCTTGGTAAAACACCCTCTCGACACACTTTTTTTTCTATTGTTATTATCATGCTATAGTGGAACCTAAACCTTGTGTATATGATTTGTAAAGAGGTGTTAATAAAATTAAAGTGTAAAGTTCGTTTGATTAATTTATGGGGCGTATAAATGGTTATTGGTTTGTTAAATGGTGTATATAATTATTGTAAGACTGAAAATATGGAATGATAAACTTACTATGACAATATTAAATCAGGTTGTGTAGCTTACATGGGTCATGGGTGCGTTTGGGTAGGTCAAACATGTGCTTTTATTGGTTTTAATAAACCCTAAAACTGGACAGCATCATATGTCGAACTTGTGCGGGTCATAGATCGAATTTTATAAGTACAATAATCTGGGTTTTTGTTGGAAAAGTTTATTTTATGTCTTAGTTAAGTTTTCCAAGTGGTTTGGTCGGATTTGGAGTTGTCTAAGTCGTATTTTTGAATTTTACAAAATCAAGTGTCAAAGCTGAGAAAACGGGTCTGAAATTTAGTTGTATTGTTTGATTTTTCATTTTCAAACCATAAGGAATTGGGAGCTCTCCTTTTACAGGAGTGATATTTAGGATATAAATGAATTTCTGGGAGTTTTGGGAATTTTTCCAAGGTGTCTAAATAGGTCCAATAAGCGTAAACTTTTAAGGTGTATTTTCTGATTACTTTCTGGACAGGTCTGGACTTGTGATTTTCCATAGGCCATTTGGCATAGATATAGAACCCACCAATTTTTGGAGACTCTTTTAACTCATATGGGAACCTCTGGGATTTTGCTTGATTTCATTTTAGCTAAGTAAGTATTTTATAAAAATCACTAAAGTCTGGTCCGAATATGAGTTTAAGAAACTGAAAGATAAAATATGATATCAATAGGTAACACACTTACAAAATGCATAAGAAGCTTATAAAATGAGAATATACTTATAACTCTAAGAATGTTAATGCGATTAATCCGTCATAGCTTTAATGATGCTAATAAGTATTAAACAAATCATAATCCGTGTAGATTCGTTGAAGAAGACGCGACGTTATATCTTCGTGATTCACTCATTCGTTTGCTTTTCTCTCATTTGCTTCAAGGTACAGATATTCTGACCTTTTTAGTAAAGGTCTCTCATGACGTTTTCTTTCCGTTAGCTTTTCTATTTCAATTAATAGGATTCCCTATGCCATTGCTATGATTCCCTTCTGTTTATGTGAATCTCTGTTTGCCTGAACTTCTATTTGTTGAACCTTGCTATGTTAATTATGAACTTCTAATTATGAATGTACGATTTGTGACTGTGATATGGATTTCTGACTCCTGAATATTTGCTATGAACCCTAATGTGTCTATTTGAGCTGTTGCTTATCTGAACTTTGATTTTTGAATCATAAAACATTGATTTTGAACTATATGATATGAAGACTTTGATTTTGAAAACATGATTAAACATTTGATAAAATATGATGAGTTATGACATTCTGATTTGACCTAAGTTAGTTTGACACCCGAGCCAAATTATTAACTAGTCATGGGGGTTCCATGTCCGTGTCAGTGATGCACCTCTGACATGACTCTAGGGCAGTAGAGTGAAGTTCTGCCACGTCCCTTATTTGTTATCTGTTATGAGCTCAAGTTATATAATATGACCAATGTATGTTTGTGGGGCGTATGGATGCATCCTAGATCTGATCTGTTATCTGAGATGATTTGTCTAGTGAATGATGTCGTGTGCAATACGCGTCTTCACAACTTCTGGGAGCTAGCTACTCCAAATTATTTTCTAAGATTGTTTCTATATAGTTATGATGTTTTTGATATGATATGTTCTGGGCTCGTGGTAGTTAACTAAATCTTTATCTGTTATTTCTATGATAAGTATTCTGATTTTGTTTCGGTATGTTCAAGTGTTTATGATTATGTGCAAGGCTTATTATATGCTATTATATGTGTTTATGCTTTTGTATGTTTATGTGACTACCGTCTGCTATGCTAAGATATGATTAATATGTTTAAATATGATTCGCATGCTGTCATCTGATGTTATGTTAGTTTATCGTTATGTGGATTCGTTGATCTGTGAGATGAATGTGCTAGTGTGAAAGTGAGTATTCTATAAGTTTAGTATGTATAAATTGTTCAGTTAATTTTGTGAACTTTGCTTATACGTTAGTGTTTTATCTGCCTATGTGACCTGCCATGCTTAAACTCTGCTGATGTTAGGATTTGATCTGAGAACTGGTTTAGCTTATGATATCTGTTTTGATAATTGTTAATGGTTATGCTAAGTTTTGTTTGGTCTATTTAATTATAGTTTGTCTACTATGTTTCTATTTGCTTGTGAGACTGCCATGATTTGGACTGCTATTTCCGCTGCTGCAATATTGAATTAAGTGTGTTAAGTGAAGGTTAATTAATTTGTTGAATGCCATGTTTATTTTCTAGGAAGTGTTTCGTTAGCCTTAGACTTTTCGTTTGGTTTATATGTAATCTATTTCTTCTTGATATGTTAAGTGTCTGGTTATTTTGATGTGTTTGCGTTGGAGTCATCAATATGCTATGTGTTTGTCCTTGATTGCTAATTGTTGTTCCGGAATTCTGTGCAATTGTGTTTCTGCAGAATCCTCAATGATTCATTATTCTCGTTCCGCTACGATTTTGTTATTCGTTTCTTTGTTCAATTCGTATTTATGTTTTGTTTAGTTTTTGTTTTGTTATAGCTGTTCACTGGGCTTTGTAAGCTCAGCCGCACTTTTCTTTTCCTGCGGCAGGTATTAGGCATTCAAGATGAGCTTGTGGGATGGCTGATCTGGGTTGAGAGTAGAAACTGAGAGCAAGATTTGATCATAGAGATCTTAGAATTATTTTGGTTATTTAGTTATTTATGTTTTCTTTTGGAATTTCGTAAAGACTTTCGCTTTTGTATAGTACTTAAAGTTCTGATATGAAACTGTATTTGTCATATCTTTACCCTTGTCGGGTTGGGGTGTTACAACGGATCACTTAAGTGAGGGATCCGTGGGATCCGTGGAACAGTAGCTGTTTTTCCTCTATAAATATTGAGCTATTTCTTCATTGTTTCTCACCCCTTGCTCATATATTTTCTCTTTGAGTTATAAACTCTCTAACCTCAGATCCAAGTGATCTATGTATGTAGTTTTGTTTTTTTTGTGATTCTCTAGGTTCCTCTTAAAGGCGAGATCACCATCTTTTGAAGCCGAGCAAGCTCTAGTCCATGAGTTGCCATGCTTCGTTATCATCAAGACTACTAAGGTTCTCTTGTTGATCGTTCTCTTCTTTCTCATAAGAAGTGTAGTGTCGAAGACATAAATGAAAGATGTCTAAATGGTCAAGACGAAGACATTAGTGAAGGGTGTCGAACGTCTGTATTGAAAGCATTAGTGAATGGTGCTTAGAAGTCAAGGCTAAAGGCATTAGTGAAGGGTGCCTAGAAGTCAAGTCACAAGGCATTAGTGAAGGGTGCCTTGAGATCAAGTAAAAGGCATTAGTGAAGGGTGCCTTGAGATCGAGTCAAAGGCATTAGTGAAAGGTGCCTAAGATGTACATTCGATATGGTGTATTCGATGTATAAGTTAGATTAGTATTGGGTAAAAGGATATTGATATCCTTATTGCTGTTGTTATAAGGAGCAGATCTCCTTTGGGGTTAGTTGTTATAGTGCTGGGTAGTAGTTCCTCCATTGTAATGGAACTCGGTATCTAGCCTAATACCCGGATAAAGGGTAGGCGACGTAGTGATATGTTTGGTTCTACCTCGTGGAAGAACCCGATATCTAGCCTTGTACCGGATAAAGAGTAGGAAACATTGTGAAGGCTTCTCCGCCATAAGGAGTTGGTGTCGTGTAGTGTTTACGAACTCTCGAGTAGGTGACTCGGGGAGTAGAGTAGGGCAAGGAAGGTGTCCTTGTAGTCGAACCACTATAAATACTCGCGTTGTAGTTTTGTGCTTCTTACTCCTTATCTTTTCATTACATATTTATATATGCTTGTCTATCAACATCAACACACATGTTTAATAGATTGACATAAGTCGATCTAAATAGTTTAAAACCAAGTTTTAATCGGTAAAACTATTCAACCCCCCTTATAGTTTTTCACAATTGGCATCAGAGCTTCGTTACCAAGTTTCTTAGAGTATATTGTACTTTAAAAACTTGATACGATCCATGTTTAATTGAAAACTACAAAGAAGGTCTTTTACAAAAACAAACACCATGTTTTAAAACACCTTGTTTGGATGTTGATTAGATGACAACATTTTTTCTTATTTTTTAAATTGCACTAATCTTCCTTGTCATGTTGCTTAGTTAAAGCTCATACCTATCAAGCCATAGGAATTGCTTGGTAACAAGAATACCTTCCCTAATAAGGTATCTTATACACGAAGGAACCGGAGTTGTCTACTGACATTTGTTTTGTCATTAGTAAAGACACTCCTAAGTGCATTAGAGGTATGATCTCCCACTTATCTCTAAATAATATTAGCTTAAATGATAAGTATGCTTACATAGGAATTTATATGACTATCTTTTCACATACTCATATATTACATGTAACTTCGTTAGGAAACTTTTCTTGCATACGTGTTACTCTTTCGTCTAAAATCTAGGTTTATAGAATTTGTGTTTTATTTCACTTAATCCAAAAATCATATCTTTCTAATAATAAAACAAAACACAAATCTCAAAAATTCCTCCTTCCCCATAAATATCCCTTCCGATCGCTTCCTCCACCAAACCCTCATTTTTCAAATCTTCCACTTTCAAAAATTACCTCTCATTCAAACTTCATCTTCCTTCTCATCTCATCTCATCTCAAACCAAAACCAAGAAGGATCTTCATCAACATGGTGTTCATCGCCCTCATACTCATCGCCTTAACACTCATCGCTCTCGTGTTCCCCATGATTAAGTTTTCTTATGGAGACATATACTTTGTGTTGTTAATCTACATTGGTGTTATATACCCAATCCTTTGTATCGTTCTTAGCATTGAAATGAAATATTACTAATGTTCTAGTCTATCTAGTTTATTTCTCGTAATATGTTTGACATTTCGTTTATTTCTCTATCTTTCGTATTTTTGGTCTTAAGATACATTAGAAACCAACAATGCATGCTAAAGTAAACATTGGCTAAAATACATATCTTTGTATAAACATATAAGATGCAAAAATCCTTTTTCGTCAAAATCTTGTGTTTGTCACTACAGATCCACGGATCCCTGGAGTTCTACTAGCCGGATCCCTCATGGAAGGGAACCGTGAGAACCGTCCTTCTGAAAAATAGTTTTTCATTAAAATTAAAAACCGTTTCCTTCTTAAAAGAAATATTCTACTAGAATGTCAAACATTAAGTGAGTTAATTATCATTGTTAATAAATATCTAGTAAAAACGTTAGGTAATCATTGTTTTGCCTTAAATACGTCTCATCTTATTAACTCTTCACTTCTGTAGGTTTCGTCATGTCGCATGAGTATGAGTTCGATTTTTCACTCACTTGTGTTTACACCCCTAACATCTCTCTTGAACCCAACACAACTGGCAATCATGTCCGTGGGTTCAATAATCTCGAAACCCGTCACTTCCATGAAGGACGTATTGTCGACACTCCTCTACAATACGAAGAAGGTATCAATACCTCCTTCCGAACCATAGGACTAGAATGTCTTATCGAAATTAACGAGAAAATATGTCTGAGGTTTGTATTGGAATTCTTCCGTCAAGTTGAACTCGTTCGTAACGAGGATCGCTCTTTATCTCTTTGGTTTTGGATCAAAAACCAAAAGTTTGTTCTAACCCTTGGGCAATTTGCTCACATCCTCCGAATTCCAAATCATGGACAATGTGCCTTCACTTAAGATTTGTCGCTTGATTCTCTTTTCAACCATCGTGAAGAAAATAGTCCATATTGTTCACACATACCTTCCCCTCAAGACTTGACTCGCATGTTATGCAAACCTCGACCCTATTACTCGGATCCAAACATTATCTATACACGGGATATCCGAGAAGAGTACAAGTCTCTCGCACTCATCCTACGTGAAAATGTTTGGAGTCTTAGGGAAAATCGAGAAATCCTTCCCGCTTGTTGTGCTCACATAATGTATTGTTTGCTAACACAACAACCATACAATCTCGCCTATTTCTTCGCAAGGCGAATTGTAAATCTTCAAGGCTCCAAGAACAAACTAATCCCTTATGGAATGTTCTTGACACGTCTTTATCATCACATCATGTACTTCCACCCTCAATTTCAAAGTCCATTGTACGTACTTGTGAACAAGATGATGGAACCTCTAAACACATCTCTCATGAAGACTTTCTTCATCCCTGAATCGTCAAATACTCATCAACCATTTGATGATCCATCTAGCGAAAACACTCAAGAAACTTAGGTTCCTTTCAAAAATAGGGTCAATCCTTGGTATTCATTCTCTATCAATGTAATGCAATTTCTTTCATGAAATAAAAAACCTTACATTTGATATCTCTACTATATTAGTGTTAGAACTTCTTATAAAACACTAACCTTGAAATATGATACTTTGTGCAACCTTTTCATACCTTTTGTAAAGGTGCTGTTTAGCAGGGAGACAGATCCCTAAGTTTGTGCTAGACGGATCCCTACTCTTAGGGAACCGTGGGATCAGGGCAAACAGAAATGCAGTTGCAATCTTTATACTTCAAACCATGTCTTTAGATCACTTCACACTAGCTAAACAAAGTGCCTTAGGACCAATTAAGTCCTTCTCAAGCTGAGTAAAATTCCATACTCATTCATAACTCACTTAGATCACACTCAAGGCGCTTTTCGATCTATTGTTTCACCAAAACTCGTTACTCTTCCGCTCTTACACTCACACATCATCCCTCACATGTTAATACATCTAGCTTTGGAAATCTTTCAATCTTTGCAAAAGATTTTAGTCATCCTTACCTCAAAATGGGTCAAATTCTAGTTTTTCCATTTTCCATAAATCTTTAAGATATCTTCCAAAGTATTATCTTAAGTTACTATCTAGTCTCTAGGATCATTTAGCTCCATTGGACACTCTCAAATTTCTAGTGTCATCCTTGGTCACTCATTGGTACTCATAAAAGTTCCATTTTCTTCCATAAAGTGCAATCATTAGCTACATCACTCATTGCCCTTGAACATTTAAGTACCCTTTCATTTAAGATACTTAGGAGGACTGAAACACTCAAAAAGGTATAGGCATTAGACCTTACAAACATCATTTTTACCCTTTCCTAGCTGCTGAGAGCCGGATCCCTAGGAATAGCCTAGACGGATCCCTCATTGGAGGGAACCGTGGGATCCGGGTGACAGATTTATGTCAACTCTAGCTAAAACAATCATTTCAAGCTCATCTTGCTAATTTGAACACTCCATCTTATCTTAATTAAGATTCTAGATCAGTACAACTCTGAAGTTGACTCTTGTGCATGCTAATCATCACATTCCAAGGGATCTTAGTGGCTTAAGTCTTGAATGCACTTGCCACATCTCTTTCTTTATAAACCACATTGTTAAGACTCTTAAAGTCATCATCATCTTCATCCTCATTTTCATCAATTAGAAATCTTTACAAATCTCTTTGAATCATCTCATCATGAGGAAAGCTCCTAGTGGTAATTCATCCACCAAAGGACCACCCAAGAAAATTGCTCGTGTTGTACACAATATTTCCTCAACCGAATCATCTCCCGTTAAATCCACAAATGATAGGATCTTCCCTCCGCCTATCAAACCAATCCCAAAAAGGATTGTTCCCACAAAACTACCAATGCCAAACACCACCATACCTCCTAAATCAAACAACCCCATTTCCACTAAACCATCACCATTGGTGTCTAGAGCTCTATCATTCACCACTCCACTCTCATCACCACACCTCTACAATCTAGAGGATTTGCCTCCTAGGCCATCTCATCCTCCACCACCGACAACTTTCTCCTCTTTAGGAGGAATAGTGGAACAAAATCAAGGTGTTGAGTCAACACTAGCTCCGGCTTCCTTTTCCCCGTCACCATCAAATAATCCCTTTTGGATTATGAGAAATCATCAAAGTCAATCACCCGACCACATGGAAGTTGACACCTCTCTACCACCACCATTTTTAGTTGAGCCAATCCTTCCTTCTTTTGAGGCTCCTCAACCCGCTTCCCTTGATCCTTCACATCAAGCAATTACCTTTCTTCCATCACCACTACCGAGCCATGACAAAGATTGTTATCATTGTCAACATGTAGAAAGTTTAATACATGAAGTATGTGAAGACCAACGTTTCATGTTTTATCACATCCTCGAACGTTTCAACGAGATTAAACCTAAACAAACTTGAGCTAGAGAATTCTAGTGGTGTCCTAGTATCAAGCGCGACTTAGTTAGTCTAGAAATTCAAAGTCATGTATTGTTCATTTTCTTAGTGTTTAGAGTCATGTATATCATATCTCTAGTTTTATTAAATGAGATTACATGATATTTTCTATATTGTTCTTAGTATATGATTATTGTTCTAATACATATCTCATTTTGATGCCAACATCTTTTGGTACATCACATTTAGCTGTATTTTAGTTACAAACAGACGGATCCCTTCATTTTGCCTAGACGGATCCCTCCAAGGACGGAACCGTGGGATCCGTGCAACAGAAGACTAGTTTTATACTAACTTGAGTCTTATTTGCAGGAAATTATGTATTATATACTTGTTTTCTAACCCTTGTTTTGTAGATTTTCAATTTACACATGAATACTTTGACACACTAAGCTAGGGGGAGCTTTGTGTCAAAGCAATACATTGCAAAATCACTTGCAATATTAGGATTACATTTCATGACATCCCTTTGCAAAGTTGCAATCATCAAGGGGGAGCATATTCGTCACATAGACGAGATCTTTTGCAAACTTAGCTGCAAATGAACTAGCTTAGGATTTTTTTCTTGACGCCCTCGCAAAGGGATGGACTCGTCAAGGGGGAGTTAAGATGATAAATCTTCCCGTTACTTGCTCTCTACCTTTTTATATTATCCTTTTACTTCACATGTTTTTCTTAAAACAATGTGTTAGTATTCTTTTCGTAGCTCTTTTTGTTTCGACAAAAAAGGGGAGAAGAAAGTAAAAACTAGGGGGAGAAGAAAGTAAAAACTACAATTCAAACTTTTACAAATTCTAGTTTTTCCTTAAAATAATTTTATGTTTTGTCATCAACAAAAAGGGGGAGATTGTTAATACAAATAAGCCGTAAAAACGTTTATTTATATTTTACGATCTTCTAATGTTTTGTCGATAACAAACGTAAAATCATTTTAACGAAACAAATAAAATACGTAAATGGTTTGAGCCAATAGTTTACTAACACACTTACATTTTCACATAAAACACTAAAACAAGTATAAGTGATTTTATGATTTAGTAATACATATGTACAACAACTAGTGTTTACATATTGGGTAAATGTATACATAACTAGTATGTATTATAATGGGTATTATAAATAGGTAGAAACTTAAGTATTTGACCCATGGACCAAATACATTGAATGTAGTTGGGTATAAGCCAAAGTCCATGACCCATAACCCATTGCATGACATCATGCTTAAGTCATATATGGATATTATCCATGACCCATGGTTTTAACCCATGACCCATGGACTAGATGCATTGCATCTTGTAGATACATTGTATCTACTTGGATACCCATGATCCATAACCCATGACCCATGACCCAAATCCCATGGGTAAAAGGGAGCGTCCCATGGATCCCCAGTTTTACAATGGACGGATCCCTCAAGTGAGGGATCCGTGGAACAGTAGCTGTTTTTCCTCTATAAATAGTGAGCTATTTCTTCATTGTTTCTCACCCCTTGCTCATATATTTTCTCTTTGAGTTATAAACTCTCTAACCTCAGATCCAAGTGATCTATGTATGTAGTTTTGTTTTTGTGTGATTCTCTAGGTTCCTCTTAAAGGCGAGATCACCATCTTTTGAAGCCGAGCAAGCTCAAGTCCATGAGTTGCCATGCTTCGTTATCATCAAGACTATTGAGGTTCTCTTGTTGATAGTTCTCTTCTTTCTCATAAGAAGTGTAGTGTCGAAGACATAAGTGAAAGATGTCTAAAGGGTCAAGATGAAGACATTAGTGAAGGGTGTCGAACGTCCATATTGAAAGCACTAGTAAAGGGTGCTTAGAAGTCAAGGCTAAAGGAATTAGTGAAGGGTGCCTAGAAGTCAAGTCACAAGGCATTAGTGAAGGGTGCCTTGAGATCAAGTCAAAGGCATTAGTGAAGGGTGCCTTGAGATCGAGTTAAAGGTATTAGTGAAAGGTGCCTAAGATGTACATTCGATATGGTGTGTTCGATGTACAGGTTAGATTAGTATTGGGTAAAAGGATATTGATATCCTTGTTGATGTTGTTATAAGGAGTATATGTCCTTTGGGGTTAGTTGTTTTAGTGTTCGGTAGTAGTTCCTCCATTGTAATGGAACTCGGTATCTAGCCTAATACCGGATAAAGGGTAGGCGACGTAGTGATAGGTTTGGTTCTACCTCGTGGAAGAACCCGATATCTAGCCTTGTACCAGATAAAGAGTAGGAAACGTTGTGATGGCTTTTCCGCCATAAGGAGTTGGTGTCGTGTAGTGTTTACGAACTCTCGATTAGGTGACTCGGGGAGTGGAATAGGCCAAGGAAGGTGTCCTTGTAGCCGAACCACTATAAATACTCGCGTTGTGGTTTTGTGCTTCTTACTCCTTATCTTTTCATTACATATTTATATATGCTTGTCTATCAACATCCAACACACATGTTTAATAGATTGACATAAGTCGATCTAAATAGTTTAAAACCAAGTTTTAATCGGTAAAACTATTCAACCCCCCCCCCCCCTTCTAGTTTTCCACAATTGGTTCTGTTTCAAAAGGTATTATTGTGATATTTTTGGTGTTTAAAGGTATATAATTTTTTAAAAATAGAATCACGTACCAATAAGAAAGCTAGAACTATCGATGTTGAGATATTGGAATCAGACACATCAGGAAAACCACAGACAGGTATTGTATGTTGTTTTTGTATATGGGTTTGTATGTTTACAGAATTTTAAATAGTAATGTGTGTTTGTTGTTGTTTCAGAAATTGAAGCTTTAGATTCACCAAATCACCCACAAGGTATTTTTTCACTCTTTAGTTGTTTTGTTTTTTCGTAGTTTTGTGTTTTATGTTTTAACAGATGTTTTTGGTTGGTTTTTTCTCAGAAGCTGCTAAAACTGGACATTTACAAACACATGTCATGGGTAAAAGTATGATTGAAGGTAAACTGAACAAAAGAAACAAAGGGTTTTCAAAAGTTATTTTGTTGCTTATTAATCATTCCAAAGTCATTAAATGAAACTGTTTTGTTTTTGTAATTGTTTGGTAATTTTGTTAATATGAATATATTTACAGGATGTTGTTCTGAAAAGGAAAACAATACAACCAAAACTCCCATATTGTAAAGTGACACACCAGGAAGACAAGGCTCATGTATAATTTTTTAATTTGTTTTTCTAAAAGTGGATTTGTTTTATTTGAATTAATACAAAATGTTTTCTTTATATTTTTAACAACAGCTGTTAAAAGTCGCAGTAAGAAAACAATTGGTATGGGGTAAAAAAGTGTTTGAAAGTAATCCATTACGAAGGAACTCTCAAAATAGTTCGCGGAATGTGCCGACAGTATCTGATGGTAAAATCTTTTTATTATTGTGTAATTTATATTGTTATTTAAATATAACTTTATATATCAAAGGCGTATGTTTAATTTAGATTTATTAGCTTTCCGTGATATACTTTTGTATTAATTTGGAATCCTATATTGTTTGGTTATAAACTATAGATGCTTCAATCAGTAATATGATATTACAACAACATTCTTCATCTTCTGCAACATGTCCACCAGGAAACACTCGATCGACGTTTATGGCTATGCCAATGGTAGAAAGCGACACACCTGGGAATCAGGTTCTAAAATATGGAAAGGAGTTGGAAGGTATTGTCATTTTAATTGTGTTTGTTATGATAACGGTTTAGCAAGTATTATATAATTTCCCACTGCCTAATAATGTGTAGGAAGAAACAGAAACTCAAAAATGGGTTTTGGTAATCAAACATCTTCTTTACGTCCCCAATCAAGTTCTGGAAAGACCAAAAGCACCATTCATGATTCTAATTTTAAGTATCAAGGTTATTATTCCAAACTCTTTAACTCATAATTAAATAATTGTTTTTATTTAAAGCTATATGCTATATACTGTTGTTTATATATAGATTTTTATTAAATTTACTCATAATATTTTATGTTTTAAATTTTGTAGAAGTTAAGCAAGACTGCCACAAAAGTTCTAGAGTGAATAACTCTATTTTAGGGAGATCTCAATTTGGTGAAAGAAACATTCAAAGGAAGAGTTCCAATTTCCAAAGCAGTCCACGAGGTATACATATTGTTTATTACTATTAATAATAGCAAGGTTTATAAATATATTTACCAACAAATGTATGTCTAAATGTTTACAGGAGTAAACATACATGATCAACAAATAATTCCTTTAGAAAATGTTGATCCCATGATTACTAACATGGTAATAAAAGGGAGATGTATATCTATTTGGCATTCTCACAAGTTGAATGAAGAACATGATCCATACAGTTTGGATTTTGTTTTGCAAGATGTGGGGGTAATTTGAATTTATACGCGCATAATTTATACATATTGAAAAGTATTGATCATAGAATCTAACATTTGTAACTATCTAAATAGTCCAATAGAATCCAAGTTTACATAAAAAAAGAGCTGATGTTTAAATTTGAACCACTTTTACAAGAGGGCCAATGTTATATCATCTGAAAATTTGGAGCGGCCGAAAATGGTGGTAGATTACCGTTGTTACCACACAGGTACAAAATTTGTTTCTACAAAGGGACGGAAGTGACCAGAGTTGAGCAAATAGACGATAATTATGTTGGTTTTATTAATGAGCCATTCACTCATATCTTAAACACAAATAATGAGTATCATGAACATGATTGTGTGGGTATGTGTTGGTTGCTATAAAAATTTATATTTAAAAGGTGATGTTTTAATCTTCCTTATGTTTCATTATTGTTGGCAGATGTTATAGGAACAGTAGTAGCTATTGGAAAAATTGTACCTGTCAATAGCCATGGTGGCCGGAAGATCCGCAGGAGTGTTGTGATTGAAGATGCTCAGTATGTGTTATTGCTATTTATCTACACAAAATATTATATTAATGGTGTTGTTATAATTTAAATAAACACATATCTATTTCAATCCACATAGGTCTTTCAGGATTGATTGTACATTTTCGGATAAACGGGCATTATTGTGGAATGATTACGAAGAGAAACTTGATCAACTTGGACATATAGACTTTCTATTGGTGTTGGGGAAAGTAAAATATTAGGATAGTCAATTTTTTTATTTGTTTTTTAATTTAGCGCACCATAGCCGCCATTAAAATAAGTATGGTTTTTCATTCATATGATTTATTAAACTTACACATAACGCAGATACGCCATCTATACATAATGATTTATTTAGCACAAAGATTTTCATTAACAGGGATCTGCCGCCGTTGGTTTCATTCCGGAAAAGGTAACGTGAATAATACAAGTTTATATAAATAAGTACGTAATTTGTTTAAAGTTAATAAAATTCATACATAATACAGCTACGAATCGCAAGAGGGATATGACCCTAGGGAATTCAAGATTGAATCCTACGACCAGGTCAGCCATGTAGTTACACCAGCGGAATTCATGCAAGGATGAGTGAAAAGATTGGTAGGCATGATTCGCAGTATTGAACCGGTAAGTTTGTAAATTTTACTCTGATTATTGATTTAGCTGTTTCCAAATGAAACGTGCCATTGTTTAAACATCATCAAATTTTACCTAACATTAATAACAAAAACAGGATACATGCTGCGTTGTTTACGCGACAGTTCACAACATACAATATGAGAGTGGTTGGACTTACATTGGTTGCAAAGTATGTAATACAAAAGTAACACCAATAATGGGAAAAGGAAGCTCCAGTTCAAAGAATAAGAATCAGTTATGGCTTTTCAGAACCCACGGACAAACATACGCAGTTGCATCCATGTACGAAATACAGTGTGTTGAAATATATTGTTGAGGGTGTAACATGTTTTCAATTATCGTCTTTTAAAAACAAAACAACTTAATCATCAATACATGTGCAGGTTCAAAATCATTGTTCGAATATTCGATGAAAGCGGCTCTACACAAGTGATTATTTTTGACAAAAATGTCCATAGGATGATTGGGATTTCAGCGTGGGAAATAATGGAAAAACAAGGCATGGATACATATGAATATTTTCCGAATGAGCTCAATGCAATAATAGGGAAACCGTATTTGTTCAAAATCAAATACACCGAATTTAACCACAACAATAACATGCATATATATCGAAGTGAGAAAGTCACGGAAGATTCAGAAATAATCAATCACTTCAAAGATGGTTTCCTAAGTGACGAGGTTTAACATATTTTTTGTAAACATAAACTAATGGAAATGGTTATAATTTCAAAATAATTGTCACTCTTGGAATATTTTTAAAAAAATAATATTGTTTCATATGTTACACAACAGGATTCTGGCGATGATTTGCAAGGAGCTGAAAATGAATTAGAAGATTCCGAATCAGATAATGAAGATGCAACAGGGTACTCACAAAATAGTGAAGAAGAGACCCCATGTGAAGAAGATGTAGTAGATGAGTATGACGTGGAGACACACGAGTTTGTGACAAAAGAAACAGAAGATGAATTTACAACAACATTTTCGAATGAAAATGAGGTATGATACATTATGTTTTAGAACAAATTTGAAACAAAATATTTAATATAATTAGTTATTTTTACACATAATAAACAATTACCATGAATTTAAATCTAAATTTTGTGAATATGTTGACTAATATTATTACAGGATGTAGAAAATCATAATGCAAGCCCTCAAACTGAAATCTCTAAGGTATTTAACGTTGACCTTTTACATATACGGTACACTAATGCATGATCTAAAGATAAAATAACCTAACTTTAAACACAATGACTATAAACAGAAAGGCCAAGTATGTTTGGCACGTACAACCAATAACAACACTAACCAAGAATCTGAGAAGGAAAGCATTTGTTTGGATTCTGAAAGAACTACAAGTGTCAAGAAAAGACTGTCACAATTCTCAATTTCCGGTCGTTTCTCATACTTCATATTCATCATTTCATAACGGTTCGTGCATGGTTTTGCATTTTTCATTAAACGTTTATTTTCTTATTAAATAAACGCTATCGCGTAAGTTATTATTTTGAACATTTAATCCGATACTTCCAAAAACTATCCCGACATATTTTTATACTTACATTTAGTTTATAAAAATAATATTTTGAGTTTACCTAGTGTTTTAAATTTATTTTGTATATAAATCGTTGAATTTATATTATTACGACGCTTTTCTTAAAAACTACACGATAATTATTATATCACTCAAATTTTTCAAGAAACATATTTTTACAATTTTTGTAACTGCAATATACTTTACTTTGATCCATTAAAGTTTACTTTTAGCTAAAACTACCTTAAATACACTAATGTATATACAATTTACAAGTTACCTTAACTTATATTATTTTACATACAACTACTTACACAATTATACATACATTATAAAAAAAAAAATGTATATTTTGCAAATACATACCCCCTTGGCCGACCAAGGGGGTGATGCATTAATTAGTTGGTGGTTTTTTTTTCTTCTTACATATTAGATCTACACTCAATCTTACTTTCACAATTCATTCTCAATTATTCAAGTTAAATCAAGTTTCTCTCTTCTCTTGTTTCTTCCTCTCCAAACCGGCCACACTACAAGGGTGAAGAGATTCCATCAAAATTTTCCAAGATCAAGTTCTAAACAATCTAGTATACACTCTTGTTTAGGTTTTGAAATAAAAACCTAGAGTGTTTAGGTTTAATCCTTTGTTCTAGTCACCTCATCAAGTATTCTTGTAAGCATCTCATGTTTATTTTTCATCTTACATATTCATTTCATATTCATTTTATCTTATTTGAGCCAAAAACATGCAAGTCATATGATGTTGTACCACTTTTTCAATGATTTTCAAGAGTTATAAATATATATAATCCATCCTATAATTATTCCTTGTTATATATTATTTTTGGTGATGTCTAGGAAACCATGACACCCTAAGAAGGTGTATGGTAGGATTAGAATAGCTCCGGAGTTGTTTTGAATGGGTTAGAATAGGTTTGGCGCAAGAAAAACTCATTTCGACACGTATAAAATAGGGTCTGTCCATATTTTAAATTCTGGGAAAATCCGACAGTAGGTAAATATTTTTGGGCTAGATATTTAGAAAATACACTTTAAAACGAAAACGTGGCCGCTTGAACGGATTAAAACGGAGCTATAACGAAGAAGTTATGAATTTTTCAAGTTTGACGAGGAAAACTATTAATTTCAGAAATTTCAGCATTGAAAATGTCACTCCTTACGAGTCAAAAATGAGTCTTAAGCTTTATAAATTGTGTCGACTTATCAAAAATATATTAGTATACTTTGACACGAATCTAAGGATGTAGAAAACGTAGAAAACGGACTTGTAACGATTAAATTACACGCGATAAACCAAGTTGCCGTAACTTTATTCTATTAGCAAAATTAATATATTCTTTATTACAAACATACTACGGCAACTAAAGGACCATGTTGGCGGACGTTTTTAACAATGATGTAGAACTTTTTATAACGTGATGTCTTCTAGTAAAAGTAAGTTCGCCTAGCATATTTTCCAAAATGTCCAACCGTTTGTTGAGCGGAGTTGTAACGAATAACATATAGTCACTCAAACTTTGCCGAAAACCATCCTTTAACTCTATTTTTGGCCTAAAGTGCAATACTTAACCTATATTTTTCTTGGTGATCGAGACCTCTAGGATGGAAACTTAAACACTGAAACTTCGAGATATTGATACAAGCTTCCCAAAACCGTTGAGTTCGTTTCCTAACGCTCGACGTACACCATTTTACGACTAACTTTTCAAGGCCATTTTAGTCACTTTCATGAAAATTTCAACGACATTATTTTACGACGAAAAGTTATAATTTCACAATAAATCATTAAATGACTATCGTGGGATATCATTTCAACATAAATACTTGTAAAGTATTTTATAATATGACGGGATGTCATAAACATATTTTGACGATAAACATTATTTCCAAAACGTACAAGTGGTATGGATATCATATGGAGTTGCATGCACAACATTGTATCACGCATTCACGACAACATATCATAACTCAAGTCATGACACTCATTTTAGGTCGCGGATAGTTTCCGAGCTTCATTTTAGTGCACTTCATTTTGTTAGCATATCAATCATACCAGGTGAGTTCATACCCCGCTTCTACTCATTTAAATTCCTATAAACTATTTGGGGCGAGATATATGCTTATTTATCCAAACGTTAGACTCTTTTGCCAAACAACATTACTTATACTTTACACTTGATTGCGTTATATACTTGATTGGGTTATACTTGATTTCATATGCATGTTTGGAACAAACATACAAGAATTAGTGGCTCCAAATTAAGTTGTTGGAAGGCTATTAATTTACAAACATACAAGAATTAGTGGCTCCAAATTAAGTTGTTGGAAGGCTATTAATTTACAAACATACAAGAATTAGTGGCTCCAAATTAAGTTGTTGGAAGGCTATTAATTTACAAACATCCCAATATTTATATGTTGGAAGACTCTTGTGGTGACATTTGTACTTTTAACTACCTTAATGCGCATATTCATGATTGTCATTCTATTTTAGGCAATGGGTTGTGAACACACAGGTTGCAAGTTTTGTATGGGCGGAACTTGGAACTGAGTGGATTTACAATGCCTTTGCTGTGTGAACATTTCTCTAAGTATTTCAGATCATTTTATCACAAACTTATGAACTCACCAACCATTGTGTTGACACTTTTTAGCATATTTATCTCAGGTCATAAGGCGATAGCATTTCATGGAGCTTTTGGGTCTCATGGCATACATTGGAGTCTAGTGTTTTTATCTATTACCATTCGACATGTTTTGTAAACCTTTATGTATTATCAAACTTTGGAATCTCATGTGTTGTAAACTTTAACTTATTTAATCGAATGGTAAACTCTTTAAAACGTCTCATTTTAGAAGTCGTTTTCTTTATCCATACTTTGTGCTATGACGTCATACCCCAATGACACTATCGTTCCGCTGCGATATTTTGGGGGTGTGACAGATTGGTATCAGACGCTTGGTTATAGAGAACTAGGTTGCATTTTAGTTCCTAGACTATAACCGCTTTCACGTCGATCCTTTCTTTTCCTATCGCCTTACACACTTTTCGTGCGCATATGTTTTCTTAAGTATTTCTTCTAGAACCACCTCATTTGATAACGTAGTTTCCTTGTACCAATAGGGGAGTCCCAAAATCTAGTTGGGTCATCAAAGATATGGAGCTCAGTAATGAGCACTTATCTAACTTGATCTCGTGACAGTTCTTGTTTGATGAGATGCGAGATCGAGCTAAATAAGTGTTACTATAACGCTGGATAGATTTGATGATTTTGCCCGAGGATGGGAGTTCTCTTGAGGATACTTTGGGAACTGCTGGCGACCAAACCTCGTAGTGACTTTAGCACCTAAAGGGATTTCCTATACACCAAGTGCGACTCTCCCTAGATACCTACCCTAAATTCCTCCTCCACTGTTTAGAATCGGATGATAGAATGGCTATCTATATCAGTAACAACAATCGCCGAGACATGTGTGTTTGGTGGTATGTTCACGTGTGAAATGAAGCAATTATAATTATGGTGGCCAACATAATTATAAATGCGTCACAACCCACGTGGACATATGCGACCACGCATACGTAGATCGGTGTGGGTACACCTTAGGAACCAATTGGTGGCGTGGTATCATGTTTGAGAACGTTAAGTATAGACATTGGGAATTCAACAGTTCTTTCCTTGCAGAGATCATGGCACCAAAAAGGGTAACACGTAGTACAGGCCGAGGTGGTGCGGCACCAAGGGGTGGAATGACAGGTGAGCATGGAGGTAGAGGAGGCGGTAGCAACGTGGGTAACAATGACAACAACACTGGCGGAAACCCTGACTTTGCCGCCATCATCGCTCAACAACTTCAAATCTTGCTTCCCACTATTGTCACACAAGTTGGAAATCATATGAATAACTCGGGAAACTACGGGAACGGGAACGGTACTGGCGACACCAACAATGTAGTTGGCAGTAACAACAACAACACCAACAACCACAACAACAGAATTGGATGCACATATAAAGAATTTTCGGCATGCAAACCTGTGGAGTTTGATGGTATAGGAGGTGCTTTGGCATATACTCGATGGGTAGAGAAGACAGAGTCAGTAATCGACATCAGCAATTGTGCCACACATCAGAGGGTGAAGTATGCTGCTTGTTTGCTATCAGGGAAGGCATTGACATGGTGGAACACACAGCTACAGGCTAGGGTCAGAGAAGCAGCTACAGGTATGACATGGGACGAATTTAAGGCGTTATTGAAAGAGGAGTACTGCCCGGACAATGAAATGCAGAAACTGGAGGATGAATTTTATCACCACTCCATGATAGGGGCTGGTCACGCAGCCTACACAGACCGATTTCATGAGTTAGCCAGACTAGTTCCTCATCTAGTTACCCCTGAGTCCAAGAGAATCTCGAGATACATATATGGTCTTGTCCCCGAAATCCGTGGAACTGTGAAAACAACTGAGCCGTCTACAATACAAAGTGCAATACTGAGGGCAGGAACCCTGACAGACGAGATGGTTAGAAATGGTGCTTTGAAGAGCAGTGACAAGAGGAAGGAAGCGAGCGGGTCGAATAAGCAAATAGACGTGGTAGCAGACAGCAAAAGGGCAAGAGTTTTTGTGGCAACTGGTACTGAACAAAGAGAGTATGCGGGTACACATCCCAAGTGTGCTAAATGTGCTTATCATCATCCGAAGACCAAACCCTGCCGCTTGTGTACAAATTGTAATCGATACGGCCATTTTAAGGAGCAGTGTAAAACACAGATTGGCAACATGAGGAATAACCAAAGGACTTGCTTTGAATGTAACAGCCCGAACCACTTCCGGAATAATTGTCCTAAGTTGAATGGAACGCAGAGGCAACCACAAGGTAACCAACACCTAGCTTTAGCAATTGAAGGAAAAAACCCGAACCCTGCACCCAATATCAGTCCACCTCGACCTCGAGCATTCTATATAGGGACCGAGGCAGCCCGCAATGCATAACTGGTACGTTTTCCCTAGACGCATAAGTTTGACATAAACACTTTGACCATACACTTGATTTCGCGAAACCTTAGGGTAGAACTTTATGTATCATCGATTGAATCGCGAGGACGCGATTCCTCTAACAGGGGAAGAATGTCACAATTCTCAATTTCCGGTCGTTTCTCATACTCCATATTCATCATTTCATAACGGTTCGTGCATGGTTTTGCATTTTTCATTAAACGTTTATTTTCTTATTAAATAAACGCTATCGCGTAAGTTATTATTTTGAACATTTAATCCGATACTTCCAAAAACTATCCCGACATATTTTTATACTTACATTTAGTTTATAAAAATAATATTTTGAGTTTACCTAGTGTTTTAAATTTATTTTGTATATAAATCGTTGAATTTATATTATTACGACGCTTTTCTTAAAAACTACACGATAATTATTATATCACTCAAATTTTTCAAGAAACATATTTTTACAATTTTTGTAACTGCAATATACTTTACTTTGATCCATTAAAGTTTACTTTTAGCTAAAACTACCTTAAATACACTAATGTATATACAATTTACAAGTTACCTTAACTTATATTATTTTACATACAACTACTTACACAATTATACATACATTATAAAAAAAAAATGTATATTTTGCAAATACATACCCCCTTGGCCGACCAAGGGGGTGATGCATTAATTAGTTGGTGGTTTTTTTTTCTTCTTACATATTAGATCTACACTCAATCTTACTTCCACAATTCATTCTCAATTATTCAAGTTAAATCAAGTTTCTCTCTTCTCTTGTTTCTTCCTCTCCAAACCGGCCACACTACAAGGGTGAAGAGATTCCATCAAAATTTTCCAAGATCAAGTTCTAAACAATCTAGTATACACTCTTGTTTAGGTTTTGAAATAAAAACCTAGAGTGTTTAGGTTTAATCCTTTGTTCTAGTCACCTCATCAAGTATTCTTGTAAGCATCTCATGTTTATTTTTCATCTTACATATTCATTTCATATTCATTTTATCTTATTTGAGCCAAAAACATGCAAGTCATATGATGTTGTACCACTTTTTCAATGATTTTCAAGAGTTATGAATATATATAATCCATCCTATAATTATTCCTTGTTATATATTATTTTTGGTGATGTCTAGGAAACCATGACATCCTAAGAAGGTGTATGGTAGGATTAGAATAGCTCCGGAGTTGTTTTGAATGGGTTAGAATAGGTTTGGCGCAAGAAAAACTCATTTCGACACGTATAAAATAGGGTCTGTCCATATTTTAAATTCTGGGAAAATCCGACAGTAGGTAAATATTTTTGGGCTAGATATTTAGAAAATACACTTTAAAACGAAAACGTGGCCGCTTGAACGGATTAAAACGGAGCTATAACGAAGAAGTTATGAATTTTTCAAGTTTGACGAGGAAAACTATTAATTTCAGAAATTTCAGCATTGAAAATGTCACTCCTTACGAGTCAAAAATGAGTCTTAAGCTTTATAAATTGTGTCGACTTATCAAAAATATATTAGTATACTTTGACACGAATCTAAGGATGTAGAAAACGTAGAAAACGGACTTGTAACGATTAAATTACACGCGATAAACCAAGTTGCCGTAACTTTATTCTATTAGCAAAATTAATATATTCTTTATTACAAACATACTACGGCAACTAAAGGACCATGTTGGCGGACGTTTTTAACAATGATGTAGAACTTTTTATAACGTGATGTCTTCTAGTAAAAGTAAGTTCGCCTAGCATATTTTCCAAAATGTCCAACCGTTTGTTGAGCGGAGTTGTAACGAATAACATATAGTCACTCAAACTTTGCCGAAAACCATCCTTTAACTCTATTTTTGGCCTAAAGTGCAATACTTAACCTATATTTTTCTTGGTGATCGAGACCTCTAGGATGGAAACTTAAACACTGAAACTTCGAGATATTGATACAAGCTTCCCAAAACCGTTGAGTTCGTTTCCTAACGCTCGACGTACACCATTTTACGACTAACTTTTCAAGGCCATTTTAGTCACTTTCATGAAAATTTCAACGACATTATTTTACGACGAAAAGTTATAATTTCACAATAAATCATTAAATGACTATCGTGGGATATCATTTCAACATAAATACTTGTAAAGTATTTTATAATATGACGGGATGTCATAAACATATTTTGACGATAAACATTATTTCCAAAACGTACAAGTGGTATGGATATCATATGGAGTTGCATGCACAACATTGTATCACGCATTCACGACAACATATCATAACTCAAGTCATGACACTCATTTTAGGTCGCGGATAGTTTCCGAGCTTCATTTTAGTGCACTTCATTTTGTTAGCATATCAATCATACCAGGTGAGTTCATACCCCGCTTCTACTCATTTAAATCCCTATAAACTATTTGGGGCGAGATATATGCTTATTTATCCAAACGTTAGACTCTTTTGCCAAACAACATTACTTATACTTTACACTTGATTGCGTTATATACTTGATTGGGTTATACTTGATTTCATATGCATGTTTGGAACAAACATACAAGAATTAGTGGCTCCAAATTAAGTTGTTGGAAGGCTATTAATTTACAAACATACAAGAATTAGTGGCTCCAAATTAAGTTGTTGGAAGGATATTAATTTACAAACATACAAGAATTAGTGGCTCCAAATTAAGTTGTTGGAAGGCTATTAATTTACAAACATCCCAATATTTATATGTTGGAAGACTCTTGCGGTGACATTTGTACTTTTAACTACCTTAATGCGCATATTCATGATTGTCATTCTATTTTAGGCAATGGGTTGTGAACACACAGGTTGCAAGTTTTGTATGGGCGGAACTTGGAACTGAGTGGATTTACAATGCCTTTGCTGTGTGAACATTTCTCTAAGTATTTCAGATCATTTTATCACAAACTTATGAACTCACCAACCATTGTGTTGACACTTTTTAGCATATTTATCTCAGGTCATAAGGCGATAGCATTTCATGGAGCTTTTGGGTCTCATGGCATACATTGGAGTCTAGTGTTTTTATCTATTACCATTCGACATGTTTTGTAAACCTTTATGTATTATCAAACTTTGGAATCTCATGTGTTGTAAACTTTAACTTATTTAATCGAATGGTAAACTCTTTAAAACGTCTCATTTTAGAGGTCGTTTTCTTTATCCATACTTTGTGCTATGACGTCATACCCCAATGACACTATCGTTCCGCTGCGATATTTTGGGGGTGTGACAAAGACCCCGTACAGCAGTGGATGAATCAGAGAGCGGAATCGAAGAATAGCATGAAGAAAACTACACACCAAAAAGAATTGTGGCAGACACTTTGGAGTAGATCGTTTTGTTATAATAAACAAACAATGTTTCACATATTGTTTCACTTCTTTTCACATAGATTATTGTTTTACAATTGATATTATTTGTTTCTTGAGTATTTGCATTAACAAGTTAATCTAATAGGTTTTAACTATTTTCTTATTGGTTATACTTAAAATATACACTACTAAATATTAATGCAGGAATAGATATTTGAAAATTTAAAACACATTTAACAAAAAGCATTGCATTTATATCATTAACAATTTCAATAGAATGGAAAATTACACATCAAAATCAAACTCATCATCAGAAAATGCTAAATGTACATTATCATAGTCAAATGTTTCAAGGTCATCTTTTTCAAATTCATCATCGAAATCAGAACAACTACTATCATATAGTTTGAGTGGAGGCATCGAAGCAAGTTGCTTAGCATGATGTTCACATAGGCGTTGCCTCATTGACCTTTCAGCTTCAATTTCTTCTTGCTCAGTCAAAAATTTATTAATATCATCCTCAATAGGATAATACCAATCATCAGGAGCTCAAATATCATCCTTCGCATCATTATCATCCTTTTTATTAGTACAATCTACATTTTTTAATATAAGAAATATCAAAATTATTGTTGACAATATCAAACTGAAGTTGTATTCATAATTACCCAACTACTCAACAAATATTGTTGCACAAAAATAAATCTAACAAAACAAGATTAGTATAACTTGTGTTTCAGACAACTCTATAGGCAATTTCTGTTCCAGACATTGTTTTCTGAAAGCATAAACATCTAACACTTAGTTATTACATACATATGAAACTAACTAATAAAATTACAAATTCAAAAAAACAATATAAACATACTTGATAGACTTCTTAGAGATGTTTTCATCTAATTCGGACTCAATTCTTGATCTTTTGTTGCATGCATCCATTTTTTTGGTTTGTAAAAATAATGAAAGGAAATTAATTTTTATTATGCAAATGAGAATGTTTGGTTAAACTGGTAGGCAAAGGTGGCTTATATAATAGATGCAAGGAAAACCAAAAGACAATATAAGAAGCTTGAATGACATTTCTTATCATTGTATATTTTCTATAAAGATATTCACACATATTTAGATTATAATTATTGTGATTTACAAATCTACAACTAAAATTGATAACACCAACAATTAATGTAAACAAAATTACAACTATAATTACAAGACTAACACTTATATTTTATCATCACTATTTTCATGCAAGAGATAATATCGTAAAATTCAAATTTAAAATAGATAAAAAAATCATCTACAGAATTAAAAATATATTACCAAATCACACTTATATTTTATTATCATTATTTTTATGAAAGAGATAATAACTTAAAATTCAAATATAAAATAGATAAACAAATCATCTACAGAATTAAAATTATATTACCAAATTTTCAAAATTAATATCAAACTAACCAATATCCACATATAAATTTAAAAAACCTATCAAAACAATATTCCAAATAAGTATAAGATAATTACGTATATTGTAAGAGTCGTGAAATTCATCCACAAATTTATAATCGATATATGAAACATATCTAATCCAAAAATAATATGCTTTGTATACTGTATAAATATTGGTTTTTTCATAAAACCTATTCAAAATAAACTCTAATAAAGCAAAGCAAAAATCGCAAACCATGGTTAAGCCAAAATGCACAAAGGTATGTCAGTTTAAATTAATTCAAAGATTTCAATATCCCTATATTACTACTAGTCTAATAGCATACACACCATTAACAATCTAAAGGCAAATATGCAGGTATCAAAAAGAACAACAACATTAAAGCCAAAAGCTACTCAGGCCAAGGTTCTTGATGAAGTCAACCAACATATTATTATATCAGAAGATGAAGAAGTATTATTAACATCTTTTTTTTAAAGAAACATAATCCAACTAACAAGTAACGTTAATAATTGTATAATAACTGCAGGGTGTTCATGTGACCCGTAAAAGACGTTGGTTAAACAAAAACGGCTACTTTGTTAACCATCCAAAAAGTAATCATGATACAAAAACTGATGATCAAAGAGTAGCTACAAACACAGAAAAGAAAAAGACAAATACTCAGAATAACATACATGTTATTGGGGTGAGTATTTTCAAATATAAACTATATGTGTTTTTTTTAAAACAATATATATAATAATGTATTGCGCAATTTAGATATCCGATGATGAGCAACCACTATTGTTTAAGCGTACAAAAAAAAACTCAGATGCATTCCCATCGTCTCTTAAAAATAATTATATGCTATATGACGAAGAAGAAGATACAAAAGGTGATGAACAAAGAGTAGCTACAAACGCAGAAAATAAAACCTCCGATACTCAGCATGACATACATGTTATTGAGGTGAGTATTTTTAAATATAAACTATATATGTATTTTTTTAAATAAACAATATATATAATGTGCTTATTACTTTATATTGCACAATTTAGATATCCGATGATGACCAACCACTATTCTTTAAGCGTACAAAAACAAGATCATCATCCGCATCGTTTCTTAAAAAGAACTATATGCTATATGATGAAGAAGAAGAAGAAGATGACGAAGTTACTAGTAACCAAAACAACACTAATGATGGCATATGGGTTAATATCAATGATCTAGAAGAACCTTTTTACAATTTAAAAGTTTATAACCAAAAATATATTATTCCATATGAAGAAATACATGAACATTCATCAACAGGTATTCCAATTCAAAAAGCTTCCGAAGATTTCTTCTTAAATTTTATGACCAATATATACTTTAAAATTAAAATAATTAAAATTAAGAATATTATGCAGGTGATTACAAATATACAGTTATTGACGAAGATAACGATAAAGATACGTTACACAAACATAACATGAGTGACGAGGAGCTGTGGAATGATATGCTTGACATTGATGGAAAATTGAATTGCAAAGATGTGGTTAATAGCTTCAGTGAAGACGAAGCATGGGAAGTCGATTCGGATGCATACAGTGACCGTTCTGTATCTTCTTATGACAACATATCCCATTTTAAAAATGACGGAACAACTGATTATGAGACCACCGACAGCGAAGATACTGACGATTATTTCTAAACAATTTCCTTTACCTTTCTTTTGTTTATTAGATTTCATGTTGCTGAATCAAATAGATTTTTATTAATAAATGCCGTGTTTGTTGAATAACGCTCATGTTAACATTTATATTTTATGTTTTTGTTCTTTATTTAATGTATAATTTAAGTTTATAAACTTGAAACTAAACATGTTGAAAATTTAGGATAAATATGTTTTAAAAAATAAAGGCCTTAATACTGAATATCTATTTGTTAATTACAATATATACCCGAAAATTAAAATAAAACAATCCAAAGTGATAAAATCCTAATAATAATTATCGTTAACTTATTTAAAAATATACAAATTTAGTATTTTCAGAAATACACTAACAATATATATATCAAAATTAAAATAAAACAATACAAAGTGATAATCTTCTTATAAAAATAGATTATTCATTCACTAAATTAGCATACCCTACTAATAATGATCTATTCCTTATTTAAAATTTGTACTGATTTGATAAACTTCAAACTAAAAATGTTAAAAATTTAAGATAAATATGTTTTAAAAACTATATATATCAAAATTAATCTAAAACAATCTGAAGTGATAAATTAAAAAAAAAATAGATTATTCGTTAACTAAATTATCAAATCTATATAAATTTAGTATTTTCAGAAATACATTAACAATATATATCTCAAAATTAAAATAAAACAATACAAAGTGATAATCTTTTTATAAAAATAGATTATTCATTCACTAAATTAGATAAAATATTGAAAATTTAAGATAAATATGTTTTAAAAACTATATATATCAAAATTAAAACAAAACAATCCAAAGTGATAAATTTTTTAAAAAAATAGATTATTCGTTAACTAAATTATCAAATCATAAATTTAAAAAAAAAATAGATTATTCGTTAACTAAATTATCAAATCCTAATAATAATTATCTATTCCTTATTTTAAATTTGCGAATTTACTATTTTGAGAAATAGAGAAACGAAAATACCATGCAATTTAAAAACATCACTGAATTGAAAACAAACTATGAAACCATTGTATAGATCTTCAAAAACAACTACCAACAAAATCCTGCATTTTCAATAATGTAAAACAATAACATGGATATTAGTATTCGCCACTTGGGACTACCATCCATGAATCTGAATAACATTGACATCAGTAAACGATGTTTAGGACGCAAACCATCCAGCCAACCGATTGATATAAGTAAACGATATTCAAGACGCAAACCATCCAGCAAACCAATTGATATAAGTATCAAAAAGGCGGGACGTAAGGCTGAATCACTTTTAACTTCAACCAAACAAACCAATAACATTGATGTTAGTATCCGAAGCTCAGGACGACCAACCGAACAATACAATAATACTGATGTTAGTCTCCAAAGGTCAGGATGACCGCCACAAAACAAGGAGAATAATGAACACCAAAAAATACACACTAACCAACCTATACGCCGTCCTAGGGGTCGACCATGCAAGTATCCAACTGAACCATGTAAGATAACAACGATATACTTTTTTGTTTATATTAATTCAAAAGTTACATTACAGCAACCGAACCATGTAAGTGTTAACAATAAAAATTACATTGCAACAACTATTGACAGACCCATATATATTGAAGAAACACGAGGTGCTGCAAATTCCACTAAACGCAAATCAGAAAGACTAAAGCTTAAAACCAGATTTGGCAAACGGCAGAGCTCGAAACATTTACGAACAGATAGTTTGTAGGGATTTCTAGTGGTACACTCACAGAGTCTTATATTAAAACAAGTGTACTAAACATGCTTTCAACACTTCAAATATTCATAGTTTAAAACTTTATGTTCAAACAGATTATCTAAACCATGGCGATCCAGTGTTCGCATGCCAATCTTGTGATGCATTATTATGGAATAATGAAAGCATGATAGGAAATACACACACGAACTCAGAGTCATTTTCAATTTGTTGCGGAAGGGGAAAAGTCAAATTGGGCGATGAGGTACTGAACCCACCACCATTATTAAAGAAACTTATTAACGGTGAGCATCCAAAAAGCAGCACATTCATCGATAATATCAGACGTTATAATTCCATGTTTGCTTTTACTTCCATGGGCGCAAAACAAGACACATCAGTTAATCAAGGATACGACGCGTTTTGCTATAGGATACACGGTCAAAATTATCACTTGATGGGTTCTTTATTGCCAGACAAAGACAAAAAACCAATGTTTGCGCAGCTATATATCTATGACTCCGAAAATGAAATCCAAAATCGAATAGATAGTTTGAGGTATGTTACTCTACGAAAGCACACAAAGATACACAACATTTACTATTGCTTTTAATAGATTATAAATATAAAACCGGTCTCATTCATTACAGTATATCTTTTGCAGTGACACAACAACAACAACAACAGACAACCAATTAGTAGACCATAAACTCACGGTTGAATTACGTGACATGCTTGATGAAATCAATCCATTAGTAGAACAGTTTCGAATGGCTGGAGAACGTTATGTGGCTTCAAACAAACGTAATAATTTCAGATTATGCCTTATTGGTACAAGAGAACGCGATGGAAGAAATTACAACCTACCAACAGCTTCTGAAGTTGCAGGTCTGATAGTCGGAGACTTTGACACAACAACAAACAAAAGAGACATCATTCTCCACATGCAAGAAAGAGGCGTTAAAAGAATTAGTGAATTGCATCCTTCATACCTGGCACTACAATATCCATTGTTGTTTCCCTACGCTGAAGACGGTTATCGGACTGACATATACCATGCTGGCATCACAGATCACACAACAACAAATAAAAAAACAAGAGTAACAATGAGGGAGTATTTTGCATATAGATTCAAGATAGAGCCAGAATTTTCCCCATGATTCTCAACTCAAGGAGATTGACCCAGCAATTTATTGTGGACGCATACACTATGGTTGAATCTAAAAGGTTGTCGTACATACGTAAACAACAAAAAGATTTAAGGAGTGAAACGTACTCTAAATTAGCCAAGCTGGCAGAGGACGAAAATTCTGGAATAAAACTACAAAGGAAAAAAGTGATATTACCATCATCTTTTACCGGCAGGCCAAGGTATATGATACAAAACTATTTAGACGCCATGACAATTTGCAAGGTTTATGGATATCCAGATTTGTTTATAACGTTCACATGCAACCCAAACTGGCCAGAAATCGCACGTTTTGTATCTGAGAAGGGGTTAAAATCAGAAGACAGACCCGATGCAATAACATGAGTATTTAAACAAAAACTTGACTCCCTCATGCACGATTTTAAAGACCGTAATTATTTCGGCAAGCTCAAAGCAGGTAAGTATGAAATTTACATTTTATAAACATTATTATTTATTAGAGTAATCAATAATATTTTATGTGTTACACATGACATAATTTATATCATATAGCGGTTTACACAATCGAATTCCAAAAGAGAGGCCTCCCACATGCACACATTTTGCTTTTCCTGGAGGAAAAAAATAAAATGACTACACCAGTACAAATAGACCGTTTTATTTCTTTAGAGATACCAGACAAAAAAGAGGACCCAGAGCTGTACGAAATTGTTGCAGACCACATGATGCATGGCCCTTGCGGACGAGACCGCCCCAGCTGCCCGTGCACGGTCAAAAACAAATGCACCAAAAAGTTCCCAAAAGAATTCAACGATAAGACATTCATTGATGAAACTGGGTATGCAATTTACAAACGAAGAAACGATGGATCTACAATTACCAAAAGCGGAGTAGAACTGCATAATGGGTACGTTGTACCCTACATCCCCGGTTTACTACGACGTTATCAATCCCATATAAATGTCAAATATTGTAACCAAGCAGCGTCTATAAAATACCTTTTTAAGTACATAAATAAGGGACTAGACAGAGCAACAGTGGCACTGGAAGACGAAGATGTTGATGAAATAAAAGATTACTACGACTGCAGATACCTTTCAGCATGTGAAGCGGCTTGGAGGATTTACGGATTCGACATACACTACAGATTTCCACCT
Organism: Chrysanthemum seticuspe; assembly: GCA_019973895.1. Taxonomy (NCBI): domain Eukaryota; kingdom Viridiplantae; phylum Streptophyta; class Magnoliopsida; order Asterales; family Asteraceae; genus Chrysanthemum; species Chrysanthemum seticuspe. Next base: position 269,851,012 of record BPTQ01000004.1, read on the forward strand.
GTAGAAAGGTTGGCATTTCACTTAAAAGGAGAACAATCAATTATATTTGATGCCACAGAAAGCATCGATTACACATTAGAAAAAGCAACGGTGAATGAAAACAAGTTTATAGCATGGATGGAAAGAAACAAGACAGACAAAGAAGCACGGAAGCTCTTTTATCACCAGTTCCTAGAACATTATGTATGGAAGCAAGAAGAAAGAAAATGGCTACCAAGACAAAAAGGTACATGCATTGGAAGAGTGCATCATGTCCCTCCTTCTTTTGGGGAAATGTTCTTTTTACGAGTCTTACTCAACAAGGTCAAAGGTGCACAGGACTGGGATGATTTTAAAAAATATGAGGGTGTCACATATGCTACATACAAAGATGCTTGCGAAGCTAGAGGTCTACTCAAAGACGACAAGGAATATATTGATGGACTGATGGAAGCAAGCAGATGGGGGTCAGGAAACTATCTGCACACATTTTATGTAATGCTTATTATGACCGACAACATGTCTAGACCAGAGGTGGTTTATGAAAAAACATGGCATGTATTGTCGGAAGATGTAGAAAATGTTGAACGCGTCATAAGAAATGATCCAGGTGTGTAATATATATATACTTTAAATTTTTTAACAACAAAACAAATATTCACACATTACAACTAACAATGTTTTTTAAATTTACAGAATTTTTGTTCTCAGATATTTAAAAGAAGAATATATGCCTCACATATATCGAACATATGCTGCTTTGTAACAACAGAAGCCTTAAGAACATAGCAAACATGCCACTACCAAACGAAATGTTCACAATGGCAAGTTACAACAGATTGGTTTCAAGTGAACTAAAATACAACGTCAATGAATTACGCAACCAGCACACCAAATGGTACGGCACATTGACACACGAGCAAAAAGATATATACCACACTATCACAGACAGTGTGAACAATGACAAAGGAGGAATGTTGATGCAGGTTTTACTGACCAGGTCTTAATATTTATAGTGTCTCGCTATACCTATGGTCTACCCTAATGCACTAACGGGCAGTGTACCCGGTCGTGTGTAGTGTAGTAAATGGTAAAGCCGAGGTCGTCCCAAGAGCTATGTGTGTCGGATAATTACTAAGTCTAATTGTCACAGAATATTAATGGTTTGATAGGGTTTTAATTAATTAAACTACTAATGCAGAATATAAAGCAAATAAATGGTAGAAGGGAAATCAATAGAGGAATAGTGGTGCTAACCTAGTTAATCCTCCTAACTAGTTATGTCTACGTCTACCTACTTCCAATTACTTCAGGTGGGGTCAAATTCGAGAGGACAACATTTGGTCAATTCGCCCTAACCTATCAGCAAAGATGCCACCACAGGAGAAATCAGGCGCACCGTCATAAGTCCTGTTGTTCCTGGTCCCCTAAGCCGAGTCATTAAGTACCGCTACATGCTAGATTCTAAATAGTGAGTGCCCGACCGTTAGGAACTTAGACACTACACCCCCCAATTCTTAAGTTCATCCAAACGATAGGTGATCAGTTGGTCAAATCGCACAAGTAGAAAGGGTCGTCAGTTGGTCATATCTTACCCTTCCCCATCTCAGTCCGCTCACCTAGGGTCAGTTGGTCATATCTCCTAGGCAATTGGCCTCTATCGCCATTCAAAACTACCGAACCAGGGGTGACTACCAAAGAACTATGCATGCATACACTTAGAAATAATTGTACGGAAGTAAAGGTAACGCAAACAAAACAATTAAGGAATCATAACTAGGCTAGTACCAAAGGGTGCTTAGCCGCTCATATTAATCATGCACATCAATTCAATATTCAAAGGTACGAAATACATGAATTGAAAGTAAAAGAAATAATAAACGCTAAAGCTTATCGTAATGGCGTGACTTCTCCCTTGGAAACAGCTCCGTATGCTTCCCTAGACCTCCCTTGAGCTTTTCCCACGTTCTTAAAGTGTTGTGTGTGGAATGGGATGCCTTGAAATGCTGGAATTCGTGGGGTATTTATAGGCCAGGTCTGGGTTACGGCGTAAACAATAGATTAGTTATGCCGTAACCTTCTATTTCTCCGTAAATGCACTAGATCTGCTAGTTACGGCGTAACCTAAGAAGTGGTTACGCCGTAGTCTTCAATAAACTCGGTTACGTCGTAAGTGATGCAGTAGTTACGGCGTAAGTATCAGCGGCGTGGAACCCCTTTTGACCTAATGGAGTTACGTCGTAACCTTTGGGAGGAGTTACGCCGTAACCTCTTGATAAGTTGGACTTCTGGGTCACGCAATAGTTACGATGTAATGTGAGAGATGAGTTACGCCGTAATTTCTTCAAAATAAGCATACTGTGATAAATGTTTAGTAATGTTTCCATTTCCGCGTATCTTTAGCTCCAATGCTCGTAATTTACCTGAAAGTGTAAAACAATGGAAAACAAGCGTAAATCCATATAAATGATATAAATAACAAGCATTAACGGGGGAAATTGACACTTAATATTCAGGACTATTTGATGTTATCAAATATCCCTCCACTTGAACTCTACTTGCCCTCAAGTAGACCTTATTAGATAGATTCCTAAAAAGATATCTCCTAAAACCTGGAAAATATGAGTTTACAAATCCCTTATGCTAGAATAAAACAAAGCCGAACACCTCACGAAAGGGGAACAAACACTCAATTCTCTCAACTATTCTAAGTGTCAATTTTGGCGTGATCACTCAATCGCACAGTCATAACATGTATTCTATCATAAGCTTGGTGGTTACACAAATCTCCACCACTAGAGTTAAGGGCTAAACAATTCTCGAAGGCAATATGGGTAGACACGACAAAGGTTAAGGGGTGACTCGTCATTACTAACATGTCACGGCGAAGTCGACAAAATCAATGATACATGACCAAATCCATGGCCAAGACACCAAAGATTGCTCGCTGCATCACCTAGACATGCTTCATGACTAAAGGGTAGGATAAGACATGGGATATATAATTGGTGTAAAATGAAAAACAAGCAGGTAGTCTATATCTACAACTAAGTCATCACCACTTACCGTCCACCCAAAGTTCAAGCTTAGAAGTCTAGAGACCAGATCATGAAATGCAAGGTAGATGTGTCATTAGAGGACGTCGTGATGGGCACACTACCTTTTCTTCTTCAGTTAGTATAACTCCAACTCCAATCTTCCAATGTGACCGAGGTGGCCTCCTCAATACTAAACAATAAAGCTCATACTATAGTGCTTATAACATCGCACTTTACAAAATCGTAACTCAATCAACTACTATTTTTTTATATTTTTTTTTCGATTTTTTTTTTGAACATAACATGATAACATAACATGATAACATAACATCCCCCCACTTGAGATGAACAATGGGAGTTCGGGGGGTCTTCAATGATCTTCATAATTGTTGTCGATGAAAGCGTGATTTCCAAACCTTTCCACTCGAACCTTGAACTTAGGCAAATGATGACTTCCTAATTACAAATAAAGACTACAGGGTAGGCTAAGGTGTAAGGGTGTAACGAAATAATATATTGGGGTGTCAAAATGAAAGGAATGGCTCAGAAGGGTGTATCAAGGGGTATCTTGCACTAAAGGGGAGTGCAACAAAAGGGTTTCAGATGGGGGTCAAAAAGTCGAGGTGACTAATCGATAAACTCACAATGGTAGGCTGTTTGGGTGATAATCCTATAATACTGCCTTCTAAAACTGAAAAGTCAAAATACATCGAGCTAACTCAATATACCTCGTCTATGGTCTCGAAATGATGCAAAGGCCAAGTTATAAAGTTTGCAAGCTACCGGCACACTCATAATTTGGTGGATTTGGGGTAAAATATTGGAAACAGATAAGGCTAATCTCACCATGTAATATCAAGGGTTGTATGTGCTCGGCTAAGGTCTAATCTAGTTAGGTTCGGAAAAACATGTCAAAATTTTAAAAACGGCATAATTTTTCAAAATAAACTAGAAAAATGAGGACGAAATAAAGTTCAAGAGATAATTCTACTCCCGTCCCCCCACTTGAATTGTACAAAGTCCCTTTTGTACTAGGCATTAAAATAAAGGTGAAGAAAAAGGTAGAATTAGAGCGAGAACTTCCCTGAAATTTGCTCCAAAAAGAAGAAGGCCCACGAGAAAGGATCGTGCCTTCGTTTAAGCATCGTGAACAAACTTCAATCCCTGAAATCACAATACCGACAAGCATAATTCTAAAAAGAAAAAAAAATTAAAAAAAAATGAAAAACAAACCTAACTCACTTTCGTAGGAATCACGGTTGCATTTAGCGAATGCAACAAGCCTTTTAAACCACTTGGTGTCCCAAGTGGACGAGTGAAGTCTCGTGAGGGTTTACAGGGAACACACCCACAAAGTTTATTTAAAAACTAATACAAGGTTACTGTGTTTTAAAATGAAAGAATTAAAGCAGAGGAGAGTTACGTCGTAACTCCTATGAGAGAGTTACGCCGTAACTGGCAAAACCTGGTATGAGCTGTGAAGCGAATAGTTACGGCCTAACCACTGAGATGGTATTACGCCGTAATTGGTAATGCGTCAAGAATCCTGCTGATAAAATGTTGGTTACGGCGTAATCACTAAGATGAGTTATGCCGTAACTCTGTTCAGATCAGCAACTGCATCAGTAATTACTTCGTTGTCTCCTGCAAAAATGGTTAGAAAACACAAAACCCAACAGAAAGGAAATAAAAACAAAAGAAAGGGATAATTCGGGTTGTCTCCCGAAAGAGCATTTTTCTTTATTTACGAGTCTTTAAGTTAGACTCTTAGCCGTGGGCTACCAGTGTTTGTCCGTCATCTTGTGGACTGGGCAATCTTCATGTTGAAGCCAGCTGATCAAATTCTCATCCCGTTTGTATCCTTCTCCAAGTTCTAAACACCCTAAGTACAATTTTTTGATCTTTTGGTAGGGGTGATCAAAACCTTTGGCCTTATCTTCTTCACTAATACCAAGCAGCGGTCTAGCATAACTCAACTGTCTTTTAGTCCAATTTTTAAAGTTTTTGACAGTCCTTGGCATTTTGAAAACAGTTTTGTCATCGCCAATCTTTAGCCAAACCAGTCCTTCCTTCTCGTTTTTATCAAGCCCAGATATTTCTTTAAAGGGTTTTCCGAAAATCACCCCAGTCAGCCCATCTGCAACGAATTCGCTAACATCATCCAAAACCACAAAGTCGACTAGAAACGAGTGTGTTCCTACAAAAACTCGTATGTTTGTTGCTATCCCATAGAAGTTGTTTCCTTTGTAATCAAGCTCTTTTTCCATAACCTGGTTGTAGCATTCCTTAGAGATAATGTTGACTGGGGAATCTGTGTCGATACATGGGTGAAAATCAATGAACCCAATTTTGCATGAGATCTTCAGATAGTGGGGATTCCTATGATGGATTCGTGCCCCCATCTCATAAAACTGCGGTTGGTCCGATTGCAAGAATGTTTTTTCAGAGCTGTCTTGCCAATGGGTCATCTCGACATCACTAGAGAGGTCTTCAGCACTTAATCCTAAGTTATCTTCTTCCTCAAAATTCAAGAAAACATCAAAATCCTTCCCCGAGTCAACCTCTCCAGGATCCGGGGGGTCGCTAAGAAACTTTTCAAGGGCTTCACCAAAATCCCCCATTGGGTCAATTGCACACACCTTCTCCGGGGTATACAAATGTTCATTAGGTCCGAATGTGGCGATCTCTCCATTAGCTTCCAGAGTCAATTTTCCGGCAAAGACATCCACTTTAGTGTGAGCAGTAGCAAGCATGGGTCTTCCTAAAATGACAGGTATCCTGTTGTCTTCCGGGATATCAAGAATCACAAAATCAACTGGGAAAAGGAATCTTTTTATCTTCACTAATACATTTTCAACAATTCCTAATGGTGATTACATGGATCGATCGGCCATTTCAATTTTCATCTTGGCCGGTTTTAAGTTGCCAATTCCCATTCGCAAAAACATCGAACGAGGCATTATACTAATACTTTCTCCAAGATCTGCCAGGGTGTTACACATGTTTAGGCTCCCGATATAGCACGGGAGAGTAAAGCATCCTGGATCTTTTTCCTTTTGTGGTAGCTCGTTCCTCAAAACCGCTGAGCATCTTTCGTTGAGGCGAATAGTCTCATCATAACTTAATTCCCGCGTAGTATCATGACGATTAGTATCATTAGGAGGGTTTACCAGCAAAGTTTGGTCCAAAAGTGATTGTTTCTCCATGCTGATCCGTCGCTTAACCTTTTCTGAAAAGGTCAAAGGTTCTTCGAGGATAGTTTCTACAGTGTGGACAACTTCTTCCTACCGAGCTGCGAGGTAATCAGAGATGGCTTCTGAACATGAACTATCACTTTTCTCTAATCTTTTTATCCTATCATCGTGAATTTTAATAGAAGAGACTGTATTATCCACAAATGCTTTCATCATCTTTTCTATCCTATCGTCGCGCTCTCTTAATTCTTTGATGTGGTCGAGAATCTTTTTCTCAATATTATTCCCGGTATTGGTCTCAAATATACTTTTAACTTTCTCAACCCTACATGCTTCAGCTTCTCTTTCCAATCTTTGTTTTTCGAAAATTTCCCCGTAATTGTATTCATGCTTCGTTATTGTCTTCATTACCTTATGATCGAAGTTATCTCTCGGTCCGTATCCAGTATCCATGTGCCACTAGTAGCAATGTTCAGAAATCCGCTGAATACATTCCAAGGCCTGATCAGGAGTCATGCTAGGAATAGGTCTTGGTGAATCAAGAAGTTCTCGTGTTTGCGCATTAATCCCCCAATAGAAAACGTATACGATCTGATGTTTGTTTAAATCATGAGTCGGGCATCGGTAGAGAAGTTCATTAAATCTTTCCCACGCTTGGTACAACGTTTCTTCTCCAATCTGCACGAATTGATAGATTTTCCCAAGAAGCCTAGCCATTTTTGAAGGAGGGCAAAATTGTTGGACGAACTCCTTTCTTAGTTTTCCCCATGCTTCTTTACTTTCATTAGGAAGTTTGTTATACCATCTTTTTGTTGTTCCAGTGAGAGTCATAGGAAAAATCCTTGCAGTGACTGAATAACTGGGAGTAGCCCTGACGTTGAAAAGAGAGGATAAGTGGAGAAATTCATCTACGTGATTCTGAACGTCCTCATCTTCATCTCCAGAAAACTTAAGCTCGTGTAACTCTCGAATAATATGATCTGGGATGGAGTACTTCTCGGTAGGAGAATCCTTAGTGAAGGTTCGTTGGCAGTTATCGTTTGGTCGGTCCAAATACTGCTCCATGGTAAGGTCATTGATATTATTTTCATTGATGACCTCTGGTTCTGTGTCTGACTGGTCTGATTCGTAAAATGAGAAGATGTTGTGAATAGGAACCGGAGAATAGATCCTCTTTTTCCGAAATTGCTTCTCCGGGTCAACAAATGGGGTAGCCAGAAAGGGCCTAGAGCTGCGAGTCTTGTATCCTGACATTATCAGAAAGAAAATTAAAAACAGACTTAATATGAAATCCTAAAATAGCTCCCCGGCAGCGGCGCCAAAACTTGATGCAGGTTTTACTGACCAGGTCTTAATATTTATAGTCTCTCGCTATACCTATGGTCTACCCTAATGCACTAACGAGCAGTGTACCCGGTCGTGTGTAGTGTAGTAAATGGTAAAGCCAAGGTCGTCCCAAGAGCTATGTGTGTCGGATAATTACTAAGTCTAATTGTCACAGAATATTAATGGTTTGATAGGGTTTTAATTAATTAAACTACTAATGCAGAATATAAAGCAAATAAATGGTAGAAGGGAAATCAATAGAGGAATAGTGGTCCTAACCTAGTTAATCCTCCTAACTAGTTACGTCTACGTCTACCTACTTCCAATTACTTCAGGTGGGGTCAAATTCGAGAGGACAGCATTTGGTCAATTCGCCTTAACCTATCAGCAAAGATGCCACCACAGGAGAAATCAGGCGCAATGTCATAAGTCCTGTTGTTCCTGGTCCCCTAAGCCGAGTCATTAAGTACCGCTACATGCTAGATTCTAAATAGTGAGTGCCCGACCATTAGGAACTTAGACACTACACCTCCAATTCTTAAGTTCATCCAAACGATAGGTGATCAGTTGGTCAAATCGCACAAGTAGAAAGGGTCGTCAGTTGGTCATATCTTACCCTTCCCGTCTCAGTCCGCTCACCTAGGGTCAGTTGGTCATATCTCCTAGGCAATTGGCCTCTATCGCCATTCAAAACTACCGAACCAGGGGTGACTACCAAAGAACTATGCATGCATACACTTAGAAATAATTGTACGAAAGTAAAGGTAACGCAAACAAAACAATTAAGGAATCATAACTAGGCTAGCACCAAAGGGTGCTTAGCCGCTCATATTAATCATGCACATCAATTCAATATTCAAAGGTATGAAATACATGAATTGAAAGTAAAAGAAATAATAAATGCTAAACCTTATCGTAATGGTGTGACTTCTCCCTTGGAAACAACTCCGTATGCTTCCCTAGACCTCCCTTGAGATTTTCCCACGTTCTCAGAGTGTTGTGTGTCGAATGGGATGCCTTGAAATGCTGGAATTCGTGGGGTATTTATAGGCCAGGTCTGGGTTACGGCGTAACCAATAGATTAGTTACGCCGTAACCTTCTATTTCTCCGTAAATGCACTAGATATGCTAGTTACGGCGTAACCTAAGAAGTGGTTACGCCGTAGTCTTCAATAAACTCGGTTACATCATAAGTGATGCAGTAGTTACGGTGTAAGTATCAGCGGCGTGGAACCTCTTTTGACCTAATGGAGTTACGTCGTAACCTTTGGGAGGAGTTACGCCATAACCTCTTGATAAGTTAGACTTCTGGGTCACGCAATAGTTACGGCGTAATGTGAGAGATGAGTTACGCCGTAACTTCTTCAAAATAAGCATACTTTGATAAATGTTTAGTAATGTTTCCATTTCCGCGTCTCTTTAGCTCCAATGCTCATAATTTACCTGAAAGTGTAAAAAACCGGAAAACAAGCGTAAATCCATATAAATGATATAAATAACGAGCATTAACGGGGGAAATTGACACTTAATATTCAGGACTATTTGATGTTATCAAATGTTCTTTGTATACGGATACGGAGGAAACGGCAAGACATATCTTTACAAAACGTTGTCAGCAGCAATAAGATCACAAGTTGAAATAGTATTAAACGTGGCATCAAGTGGAATTGCTGCACTTTTGCTGGAAGGAGGCAGAACAACCCATTACCGATTCACAATACCAATCAATATAGACGTAGATTCAATGTGTCATATTCCAGCAGATAGCGAACTTGCAGAATTGATAAGGATGTGTAAGTTGATCATATGGGATGAAGCTCTAATGACACATAGGCATTGCTATGAGGCATTTGACAGGACATTAAGAGATATATGTAGGCAAGACCTAAACAAACCATCTAAAATAGTATTTGGCGGTAAAGTAGTTCTATTTTGTGGAGACTTCAGGCAGATTCTTCCAGTTATTACAAATGGTAGCAGACACAGTGTAGTCCATGCAGCATTGAACTCTTCATACTTGTGGCAACATTGCACAGTCCTCCATCTGACCATCAACATGAGATTAGGAACAAGCACAAACAGTTCGGAGTGGAAAGAAATACAAGATTTTGCTGATTGGATACTATCCATTGGTAACGGCACAATTGGCGGTAAGAATCACGAGGAAGCAACTGTGGAATTCCCACAGGATATGTTAATTCCAGATTCAGAAGATCACATTGGGAAAATTATAGAAGAAACTTACCCAGACTTAGTCAGAAACCTTTATAACCCATCTTTCTTTCAAGAAAAGGCAATTCTTGCCCCCACACACGAGATGGTAGATATGATAAACGACCGAATGTTAACACTTCTCCCAAGAGCCGAACATACATATGAGAGTTCTGACTCAGTCGGTATTGCTGATATAGATACCAATTTCAGTGAAGAACTATATACTTGCGATTTCCTAAACACAATCCGCATATCTGGGATTCCAAACCACATATTAAAGTTGAAAGTAGCCCCCCCCCCCGTTATGTGCATGGAAAACATAGACCAAACAGCTGGATTATGCTACGGTACCAGGCTACAAGTCATAAGGATGGGCGTCAATATAATAGAAGCTAAAATTATATCTGGAGGAAGCGTATGCACAATCTGCGCCATCCCACGTGTGGAAAACTAGAAGGGGGGGGGGGTTGAATAGTTTTACCAATTAAAACTTCGTTTTAAACTATTTAGATCGACTTATGTCAATCTATTTTGGATGTGTGTTGGATGTTGATAAACAAACATATAGAAATATAAATATGTAATGAAAAAGATAAAGAGTTAGAAGCACAAAACCACAATGCGACTATTTATAGTGGTTCGGCTACAAGGACACCTTCCTTGCCCTACTCCACTCCCCGAGTCACCTACTCGGGAGTTCGTAATCACTACACAACACCGACTCCTTATGGTGGAGAAACCTTCACAACGTTGCCTACTCTTTATCCGGTACAACGCTAGATATTGGGTTCTTTCACCAAGGAGAACCAAACCTATCACAACGTCGCCTACCCTTTATCCGGTACTAGGCTAAGTACCGAGTTCCATTACAATGGAGGAACTACAACCCAACACTACACAACACCTAACCCCAAAGGAGATCTACTCCTTATAATAACATCAACAAGGATAACAATATCCTTTGACCCAATACTAATTTATCTTGTACATCGAATCACACCATATCGAATGTACACCTTAGGCACCTTTCACTAATGCCTTTGACTCGATCTTCAAGACACCCTTCACTAATGTCTTGTGACTTGACTTCTAGGTACCCTTCACTAATGCTTTCAATACGGACGATCGACACCCTTCACTAATATCTTCATCTTGACACTTGAGACATCTTTCACTAATGTCTTCAACACTACACTTCTTATGAGAAAGAAGAAAACTATCAACAAGAGAACCTTAGTAGTCTTGATGACAATGAAGCATGGCAACTCATAGAATTGAGCTTTTGAATTTCACAAAAACAAAGAGTCAGAATTAGAAAGTGGTTATAGAAATTCCGTTTTAAGAGAAAAACAATTGCAAATTAAGTATGACACACTTGATGTTAATTTGAACTTAAAAATGAAATCTTTAAACGAGGTAATTTCTGATCTTCAAAACCAACTTTCTAGACAAAAATAAACTTTTTCTGATCTTGAAAAAGAGAAGAAACACTTGATTGCAGATTTTTCAATACGAGAAAATTCTCTTTTTGATGAAATTCTTGATAAAAATGAAAAAATCAACAAATTAGAAAATTTGCTTGTTACAACGGGTCATTCAGCTAAAAAAACCAATATGTTAATGAATCAAACTAATCCATATTATCATACAACGCAAAAAATGGCTCTTGGTAACAAACCTCCTTGTGCACTCAAGAAAGCTCAGAAAAATCAGAATGTGTTGAATAATAGAAAACCTTTGCATGAACCCATAAATGTTTGTGATTCTCATGAAACGTTAGAACTAGCTGATGAGAGTAGATCAAAAATGAAACAAAAGAATCCAGAAATCAAACCAATTGATTACAACAAATGGAACAAAATGTCTGGAATTAATTTTGTCCCTCAAAAAGAAAAGTCAAAATTTTCCATCACACCAAGTGTTTCAAACAAAGAGTCAAAATCAGTTTCAAAACCAGTTTCAGAACCCGTTGTTGTTTCCAAATCTCTTTCGAACATATAACAAATATCTTCAAACAATCCTTTTAACACAAGTGATGCTAGAAGCATTTTAGATGATGTTAAGACTAGAATTGGGCAACTTCAACAAATTGTTAAATCGAAAATAAACATCAGTACTAACAGCTGGTTTTCTAGTTTTGATGATGAAATGAAAAAGGTTTTTGAAACTCAGATTTCCACTCCGCTAAATAACATCAGTGCAAGGGTAATACATTTTGAACAAGCATTTTTAGAAGAAACATGTGACTTTGTCAAGTACCATAAATCCCTAGTAAAGAAAGCTAATAAATGTTTTGAACACATCAAAGTTTTGGAAAATTTGAATGATTCTCTCTTCGAAGATGTTCTATGTACCGATATTATGTCCATTGTTTTACAAACATATTCTGTTGAAGACCATGAAAGAATCCAGTCTGAGACCTCCGAAATTGTTTCAAAATATGAAAAAGCTCTTGAAAAACTTAAAAAAGAAAATGTCTCATATTTTAAACAACTTGATCGAAAAAATGAGGAATGCAAGTATGACAAACTGTCGTATGAGCGGGCCTACAAGGACATGAAAGAGCAAAATGACCTTTTGAGAGCTCAGCTAGAATGTCAAAAAAGAAAGGTTGTGGATACTAAGTTTTCAAAACCATTGACTGAGGAGAAAACAAATGTTTCTAAACCGGTTTCCAAACAAAAAATGTCTATTTCTCAGCCTCCTCTAACACTCAATGAGCAAAATGTTTTATCAAAACCAGTCACTCCACAAGCCTTGCAAAAGCAAAAAGAAATGATTGTTGAAACAAATAAAGCGGTTATCGAGAAACCAAAAGTTTTAGCTCCTGGCCTTTTTAGGATGAGTACCACTAATGCGTTTGCCTCCACATCTAAATCATATGGAACAAACGACATAAGTTTAAACAAGCACTCTAAAGAGACTAGGAAAGCCGAAACCACTTCTCTTGATAACAATGTGAATCCTAATGCGTGTGCCTTACCTTCTACAAGACTAGATAACACCACTAGGAGCAGCAGACTAAAGCCTAGGAGCAATACAAGGAACAATAGAGTCTCGCCTGCCTCTAAGAGTAGTAGCTTGAATAATGAGAAGAAAGTAGAAGAACACCCTAGGAATTTACCGCTTTGTAATAAGAAAGACATTTCATCTGAATGTAATGAACCTAAGAAACTTGCTACGTGTAATAAATGTGTTGAACCTATTTGTGTTACTTGCAAGAAATCTTTAATTACTATTCAAGATGATTGTGTGTCTAAAAATGTGAATGATAAGCATGTTCAGAAGAACGTTCCAAAAAGAACTTATGCTAAACCAATAGGACGTCTAGTTGCAAGATTTAGGTCTTACACTATTGATAGGAAGCATACTGTTTACTTTAGGGATGATATTTGGAAACCAACGGGTAGAATTTTCTCACTCTAGAATGGTAGAATGAGTGCTGAACCAGTATACCCGGCAGAAAACTTCTATGAGTGTGATCAGGATTTTACCTCTAACCCAAAGGAACCAAAATCAAAACGGTTTCCAAAAACTTCTTCTATATTTGGCGGGTTATCGAAATATGTCTTTGGATCGTCGACTCGGGTTGCTCCAAGCACATGACCGGGAATTTGAAGCTGCTGATCAATTTCGTCTGGAAATTCATGGGAACCGTACGCTTTGGAAATGATAATGTAGCAGCTATCATGGGTTATGGAGATCTACCTTTTGGAAATTATTTGATCACTCGAGTTTACTATGTCGAAGGGTTGGGACACAATTTGTTTTCAGTCGGGCAGTTCTGTGATGCAGATTTAGAGGTTGCATTTAGGAGAAATTCATGCTTCGTTAGAAACTTGGATGGCACTGATCTCCTAACTGGGAATCGTGATACAAACTTGTATGCTATCGACATAAATAAAATGGCCTCTTTATCACCAATATGTGTTATGACACGAGCATCTGGAACAAAGTCCTGGTTGTGGCATAGAAGGTTATCTCATCTCAATTTTGACACTATCAACAAAATTGCCAAAGACAACATCGTCAACAGACTTCCAAAGTTCAAATACACCAAGGATCACTTATGTTCATCTTTCGAACAAGGAAAAAGCAAAAGAGCATCATATAAACCCATACCCGTACCCAGTTCTGAAGCAAAGTTACATATGTTGCACATGGAATTATGTGGCCCAATGAGAGTTGAAAGCATAAATGGGAAAAAGTATATTCTTGTTATCGTTGATGACTATTCAAGATATACATGGGTTAAGTTTCTGAGGTCAAAAGACGAAGCACCAGGCATCATCATCACCATTCTGAAGCGTATTCAAGTACTTCTACAAGCTCCAGTAAGGATTGTAAGAACACATAACGACACAAAATTTACAAATCAGGAGTTAAGAAATTATTTTGAAGATGTTGGAATCACTCACCAGACATCAGTTGTTAGAACTCCACAGCAGAACGGGGTAGTTGAAAGAAGAAATAGAACTCTTGTTGAAGCTGCTCGCACAATGCTCATTTATTCTAGTGCACCGTTATTTTTATGGGTTAATGCTGTTGCCACTGTTTGTTTCACTCAGAACCGATCCCTAATCCATCCAAGATTCAATAAAACCCCATATGAGCTAGTGAACAACAGAAAACTTGATATCTCTTACCTTCACGTGTTTGGCGCTCTGTGCTATCCAACGAACGACATAGAAGATATAGGAAAACTGAAAGCTAAAGGTGATATTGGAATCTTCATTGGATACTCAGATAACTCGAGGGCATTCAGGGTTTATAACAGAAGAACTAGGAGGATCATGGAGACGATGAATGTGAATTTTGATGAAATTTCACAGATGGCTTCTGAGAGACTCGCTCTAGAACCTGCGATAAATCCGATGGCTTCTAATCAAAATAGATTAGGACCCGCACCTAACCAGCAGACTTCTGGACACATCAGTTCTGGACTCATACCTCATAGAGCTCCATCAACCTTTGCTGACACACCTTTAGAACAAGAATGGGATAATTTCTTAGAGTTAATGTTCGATGAATACTATGGTGGAACTTCGACAAATGCATCAAACCATCATTCCGCTGTACCCGCTCAAAATCATCCACCACCACCAACAGAAGATGCATCTACCACGGTCAAAACCAATGCACCTACTCCATCTACATCATCTACATCTACTCCAACAACTCCAATTCTTGAAACTATTCTACCAACAGTTGATGAGCAAAACCAAAACATATCATTTCAAGAAGAACCAACTCAAAACCAAAACGATGCAACGTTAGATGAAGACGTATTCGAAAACCCGTTTGCTACGGAATCAGCTGAATCTTCTTCAAGCTTAAAAGAACCATCTAACTCGCATGCGTTTAACTTACGGTATCCTTCTACTCTAAAGTGGACAAAAGACCATCCAATTGAACAAGTTATTGGTGAACCTTCACGGCCAATTCAGACGAGACGCCAACTTGCCACAGACTTTGACTTATGCATCTACCTTTGCTCAATTAGCAATATCGAGCCAAAGAACATTCGAGACGCAATGGCAGAACCCGCATGGATAGAAGCAATGCAGGAGGAACTTCTCCAATACCGTCTTCATGACTCATGGGATCTAGTCCCAAGACCAATTGATATTCGCGTCATTGATCTCAAATGGTTATGGAAGAACAAAAAGGATGAAGAGATGACTGTCATTCGCAACAAAGCTCATCTTGTGGCCAAAGGATACAGACAGGAAGAAGGAATAGACTTTGAAGAGTCATTCGCCTCGGTAGCTAGACTTGAAGCAGTCAGGATATTCTTAGCCTATGCAGCTCACAAAAATATCATGGTTTATTAGATGGATATTAAGACTGTATTCTTGAATAGAACTCTGAAAGAAGAAGTATATGTGAGTCAGCCAGAAGGCTTCATAGACATGGAACATCCAGACTACGTCTACAAACTCAAAAAGGCAATCTATGGTTTGAAACAAGCTCCGAGAGCGTGGTATGACGAACTGTCCTCTTTCCTGATTCTGAACAATTTCACCAAAGGAACTGTTGATCCTACCTTGTTTACTAGAAAATACAACAATGACATTTTGATTGTTTAGATTTACGTGGACGACATCATTTTTGGGTCCACGAATCTGAATCTTTCAAAACATTTTGAAAATCTCATGAAAAGAAAATTTGAAATGTCCATGATGGGGGAACTAAAGTTTTTTCTTGGTTTACAAATACATCAATCCCCTCGTGGAATTTTTATTAATCAAGCTAAGTATACAATTGAGATTTTGAAAAAACATGGTATGGATCATTGTGTTCGGTTGGAACACCAATGGTAACTGATGAGTGTCTAAATACTCATCATTTTTTGTACAATCTAAACTGCAAAATCATCTGAAAACACTCAAAAATAAATCAAAATAATGAAAATATCACAAATCAGTGTTTTATGTGTTTTAAATGCAAAAATATCAAAATCAGATGAAAAATGATTCAAGTTTGCAAAATTGGCAGTTTTAGTCCCCCAAGTTTTAAAAGTTGTCAAATCTAGTCCTTGGAATTCAAAAATGTGGAATTTTATCATTCAAGGTCCCTGAAATATTCTAAGTTGTTAAAAATGATCCTTGAATGATTCTTTGGTCAAATGGCAGAAAAGGTCCTTAAACTTTGAAAAATTGCAAAATTAGTCCTTGGATATTTTAAAATGGAATTTTATGCAAAAAGGGTCCTTGTACTATCAAAGTTTGTCAAGTTTGGTCCTTGTGATAAGTTTGGAAAAGTGTCATGTTCAGTCCCTCAAGTTTGGTGGAATTACAATTTTGGTCCTTGTGTTTAATCTTAGCCAAACCGGATCCAATATACCAAGCCCAAATCTATATCACTTATCCAGCTGGCCCAAACCTTAGCCCAATCCCACATGAACCTTGACCCTTGAGCTAGGTCAAAATACATTTTGATCCCTGTCACAATCCATTTTGACCCCCCCCCCCCCCCCGTTAGTATTATTGCCTCGGTCAACAAAAGTCAAACGGGCAAAATACCGCCCTACTGTTCATCCCTTTCACCCCTTCCTGTAAACCCAATACCAGAGCTGGTTTTCTTCTTTTTTCAAACACACCACTTGCCTCACCTCACCCTCTCCTTACCTTGTCCCCCCTCCACTTTCACTAACACCCAAAATCCATTAATGTTTTAAACCTGCTAAAGAAAATTTGGCGCCAAAATCCACACATGGACGAATGAGATGAATTAGAGAGATCCAATGGCTCAAAGGAGGTGGGAATGAATCAGAGGTCAACATAGAGTCCAAAAAGTCATTATAAAGAGGAGGGGAAGCAATGTATCAACATCATCTAGTGTAAAATTAGTTTTCTTATGTCGTTTTAAGTACTTTTCAATTTTCAGTGTATTTTAAAGCTTTCAAGCATTTTGTTTAAGTGTTTTAGTGTATTGTGAATCTCTTTTAATAAGGAATTTCAAGTTTTAAAGTCCAATTCAGTTTATGCAATTTTTCCTTAAAAAATCTCATATGCTTCAAATATTGTTTTTAGTTGTTTGTATGGACTGAAATAGATCACATAAGCTCCTAGAAAGCTTCTTCAAGCTTTTAGAAACATTAAAAACCAGTTTAGAATCAAAAACAGAAAAATCACAAAAATACCAAATAATTAGTGAAAAATCAAAAATCATATGGAAATGGTGTTCACAGCTGGAGCAGGGTGAATTTTGGATGGCCTTGGGTTAGTGGCTTAGTGGTAAGCCTATAGGAGTGTTCTTGGTTCCTAGTTCTTGGTTTTCAGTTGGATAACCATTTGTAAGCACTTTTGATCATTTTGGAATTTTACTGTTGTAGTTGTTCATTAGCTTGAATTTCTGTTTCTTTATGTTCATTAGATATAGTTAAGTGTATCTAACCACTAAAATAAGTTGGTTGTTCCTTTTAATTTGCAGTTTATAAAAATTTCATTTTGACAGTTAAAATAGCTTAAGTCTAAATTCTTAGTTTTATGTTGTTGTCACTGTTGGTTCATGTTTATTTAGTCTTATTTAGTGATTATATAAAGTCTGCAATCAGTTTTATGGTTTAAATTTGTGATTTGCTTTGAAAAAGTTCCAAAACAGTCATATAAGGGTGTTTGGGTTTGCCTGTTTAAACCATAGCAGGACTTGTTTGTGTTGTTTGTTTGTGCTTATTCTGTGTTACATACACACCTAATATCTCATATAAACAAGAAAAACCAGTGGTCATTTGGTGAAAAGTCAAAATTAGCTTTTGATCAAATCTTGAGACTAACTGTTGGGTTTTAATGATTCATGATCATGATTTTGTGTTAGTAAGTTGTTAAAATTGATCAAATCAGTCTTTATATACCTTAATACATCTTATTCAGTCCACAGGATCAAATCAAAGTTCATTTTAGTCAACTCTTCTAGTTTTTATAAAAGTCAAAATTTTCATTTTGGTCGTTTTTGAATTAAATAGATAATTTCAGTGTGAGTTTAATAGTGAGTTTTAGCTTAAAATCTTTTGGGATATTAAAGTTTGGCTGCTAAACTTAATTAGAAAAATACTAGTTCATTGTTAATCAGCTTTTTAAGTGCTTATTTTCTATATTCTTTTGAGTACCTGTTCTGAAATGATGCCCTGTGCACAGTGAGTAGGTCCAATTTGATAAGCTCACAAATAGCTTATTAGTTGGCCTCATCCTGTGATTATTGGTTCTTTGGAAAGCCAACCAAGCTATCTTGAGGTTCCAACTTTAGCTTTTCATTTTTTAGCTTGTTAGCTAGGGCTGCAATAAGCCTTTTCTTTGTCCCATTTCTGTCTTTTGACTACAAGATCACAAGTGCTTATCTGCTTATTTCCATCTTAGCAGTGTGCTTATCTATGTATTCTAGCTTAATTTGAGTAGCTTGTAGCTTCTTTCATCTTATTTTAGCTTTTGTTTCAGTGTGTGAGCTTGTTTAAGCTTAATTCACCAAAATAAGCTCTTAAGCCTACTGTTGAGCTCATAAGCCCTCAGGGGGGAGGTATCTATGGTGTTGAGGGTGGTTGGGTTAGCTCCTGTATGTTTGGGTTTGGGTGTGGTTGGGTTACAAGTGTGTTGTCTGGATTGTTTCAGTTAGTGTAAGTTGGTGACTCGGTTTGTGCAAACGTCTCTCAGTAAAAGGTGTCTGAGAAAAGCAGTGAGCATGATTTGATAACTATGAGGGAGAGGGCAGGTCTGTTTATAGGGGGTGAGCGGGGGTGAGGGGTGGCGTGCGCTTTGGCGAGCAAAGAGAGTTGGGAGATGGGTCTTGATGGTGTGCTGTCGTGCGTTAATTAGGGTGGGAAAAGAAAGAAGGTGTCAGTAGGGGGGCGGCGAGGCGGGTGTGGAGGGATAGTGCTAGTACAGGGACGAAGTTAGGGTGTGGAGAGGTTATGGTGAGTATGAGGAGTGAAGGGAGGGAGAATACTTTGTGGTGTGAGGTGGGGTGGAAGAGTGTCGCTAGGCAAAAGGAGAGATGTAGAAGGGGGTGTGCGAAGTGGAAAGCTAGAATGGTTGTAATGATCGGTAGATGTGTGCGGGAGACATTAATGTTAGGTGGCGAGCGCTAGTTCAGAGGGGGTACGTGTGAGTTGAGGGGGGGGGTGGTATGAGAGAAGTAAATGTAGTGGGTGAACAAGGTAGGGTATTGGGTAAGTGGGAAATGAGGAAAGGTGAAGAGGTAGGTGAGAAAAGGAATTGCGCGGGGCCGAAGAAGTGGCGGGGAGGGAAGGCCAAAGAGGGCAGAGGGGAGCGGGGAGGCGGAAGCACGGGGAGGGACAGACGAGGGGAAACGACGGAAACGCGGGAGAGCGAGGGGCGGGCAGGCGGCCAAACACGGCCAAGCAGCAGAGGAAGAGCCAGCAAACCCGTACAGAGCACGAGCGGAGAGCAGCGAGCAGCGAAGAGTGGACACACAGGAGCCCGCCGGGGGACTGACACCCACATGAGTAATCCTCTGCGTCAGGGTAGGTTCTTCGTGCAGGGAAAGTGTTACTGACCATTCACACATTTTTTTGTAAAGTTATAAGAAAATCAAAAAGTTCATTAGCACTTTTCCTAAAGTGTTAACAAACCCAAAAAAAATATAAAACAACAAAACAATCGGAACGTTTTCTATCTTGTATTTTCTTTAAGGTGATTCTTAAAGAGATACAATTTGGTTAAACGAGACGATACCAAAAATATTGTCCAAAAAGTTTTTAAACCCTTTGCACAAATCATTACCTACGTCTTTTCAGTGGTACTTAATATATACATAAAAATCAACCACCGCAAATCAAGGCAGTACACGTACTATCTGGGGGTGTGACCATAATAAGTTCCCGAACAGCAGATTTAAAACTTGCCTTTGTGTCCTTGTGATTTGGTGTACCTTTTTCAAAGAAGCCATTTCATTTGTGATTATTGGTTAAGTTCACTTGTCGTTTTGCCTCATTTGTTTTGAAAATTGATTTTTATACATAGTGCATGCGCACTCGTTCTTCCAGTTCTACAAGTCCACTTTCTGAGCTTGGAAACATTCCTCGTAGACGTAGAGGACGTTCTGCTCCTTCAGTCGTGACTGAGGAACGTCTACCACCACCACCACCTGTCGAAATGGCAGAAGACAAGCCCATGAATGAGCTTCTCCAAGCACCCATCGAGGGTTACGGAGATGCCATTGTTGTCCCAGCCATTGTGGCTGATACTTTTGAGCTCAAAACCGGGTTGCTTAATCTAGTAACCCAAAGCCAATTCTATGGTTTTGAGCGGGATGATCCTCATGCACACATTCGATGGTTTAACAAGATTGCATCTACCATCAAGTACAAGAATGTCCCACATGAAGCTATCAAGTTTCTTCTGTTCCCATTTTCTCTAGAGGGACAAGCCCGGAATTGGCTTGAGAAACAACCCCCTCGTTCTATTGAGACATGGGAAGATCTTGTCACTAAGTTTGTTAACGAATTCTATCCTCCATCCCGAACCACAAGTTTTAAGAATGAGATAATGAAATTTTCTCAGATATTTGATGAATCATTCGGGGAGGCATGGGATCGTTACAAAGAGTTGCTTCGCAAGTGTCCGCATCATGGTTTTACCGAGTTAATGCAAATGGATACTTTCTACAATGGTCTGAATCAGACCAATCAAGACTCTTTGAATGCCTCCGCGGGAGGTAATTTCCTGAGCAAGACTACCAAAGAAGCCTTGCAAATCATTGAGAACAAATCTCAGGTCCGCCCTTTCCGAGCAAAGACATATCAGTCTCATGCTGGACCTTCTTCTTCTTCATCTCCAGTGAGTACATCTAGCACCGATGCTAAGATTGACAAACTCACATATATTGTTCAGGCTTTGGTTCTTGCTAACCAAAAGAAAGTGACCTTCACTCAGACACCAACACATGGTGAAGTGAAGAAAGTCGAGAGTTGTGTTACTTGTGGTGGTCCTCATGCATACTACAATTGTACTGCCACCGATGGTAGTCCATTTGAAGCCAATGCTCTAGCCGGTAGTTCACAGCAAGGAGGTAATCAATACCGTCCTCAAAATGAACCACACTACCGTGCTAACACTAATCAGGCACCACCCGGTTTTAACCAGAATCATAACATGCAAAACCGGAATCAGAACCAACCTAGAATGAACCAAGGTTATCAAAACCAAGGTAATTTCTATCCTGCACCAAATCAAGGTTTCCAACATCAAGGGAACCTTAATCAAAACAACTTCAATCGAGGGAATCAATTTCATGGGAATATGAATCCTAATCAAGGAAATTTTCAAAACCAAGGCCCTAATCCTAACATTAGAGGCCAGAATTTTCCTAATCCACCTCCCGCCATTGTCCCAACTGGACCATCATCTGATGAGTTGTTGAAGCAATTCATGAAATCCCAAGATGAAATGAACAGGTTGTTGGTCAGTCAGATTGCTGATCTAAAGAAGTCTTTAAATGATCAACCCTCGGGCTCAGGAAAACTTCCGAGCAACACGATCGCTAACCCGAGGGGCGATTCAAAGGCGATCACAACCAGAAGTGGTGTTTCATATGCTGGACCTGCTGTTCCTACTACCTCTTCTTCTTCTCTCCCAAAGGTAGTAGAAAGTGAACCTCCGACACACAATGGACCTACGACTCCAATGCCCCCTCCACCTGTGGCAATGAGTCAAGTTACCAAAGATACAACGGACAAGGTGCATTATTCAAGCCCACGAAGTACCGGACATGTCCTACCTTCGGTAGTCCAGCCTCAAGTTGTCCAGAAACCCAAGTCAAATCCAGGAGTTGTTTTTGAACCTCCAGTAGCTCCCATTGAAAACCAAAAATCCAAATCTTCTATTCCTTACCCATCACGTTTGAATGAGCAAAAGCTCCGCGAGAAAGCCAGTCATCAAATGGACAAATTTTTTCAAATTTTCCAAGAGTTACATTTTTACATAAGCTTTGCGGATGCTATCATGCTGATGCCCAAGTTTGCATCAACTCTCAAACACATGTTAAGCAACAAGGAAAAGCTGTTTGAGATGGCAAAAACTCCTCTTAACGAGAACTGCTCTACAGTTATCCTGAAGAAGCTTCCAGAAAAGCTTGGAGATCCTGGAAAATTTCTCTTACCTTGTGTATTTCCAGGAATGGTTGAATGCTTTGCCTTAGCCGATCTTGGTGCAAGCATCAACCTGATGCCTTATTCAGTATGGAAGAAACTTTCTCTTCCGGAACTCACTCCTACATGCATGACTCTCGAGCTTGTAGATCGTTCCATATCCCGTCCTCTTGGCATTGCCGAGGACGTATTTGTGAAAGTAGGAAAGTTCCATTTTCCAGCTGACTTCGTGGTTGTTGATTTCGATGCCGATCATCGGGTTCCTCTCATTGTTGGTCGAGGATTCCTGAGAACGGGCCGTGCTCTCATTGATGTATTTGAGCAAGAAATCACATTACGTGTTGGTAATGAAGCTGTCACCTTTAACCTTGATCAAACTTCGAGGTACTCTGCAAACTATGATTCTGAGTCGGTTAACCGAATAGATATCATTGATGTTGCTTCTGAAGAGTACTCTCAAGAAGTTCTTGGTTATTCTCATAATTCTGTGAGTGGGGATCCCACCACATCTTCTCAACCTATCATAGCCAATTCTACTCCTTCCCTCACTCCGTTTGAGGGAAGCGACTTCATCTTAGATGAGATTGAAGCATACTTGGCTAGTGATTCTGTTCCATGGGAAATTGATCATGCTCCAATTGACATTGAGGGAGACATACTTCTCATTGAGAAGTTGCTTAATGGTGATTCAATTCCTGATAAGATTAATCAAAATGAGATTAACCTGGAGGGAGATATTCTTCTAAAGAAGTTTTTAAATCAGGACACTTCTCCTCCTCTCCCTCCCTTCAAGCTTCATAACAAGGAAGTCAAGTCAGTTGAGAAAACTGAAGAATTTCCTGAGGTTGAGCTTAAGGACTTACCACCTCATCTCGAGTATGCATTTCTAGAAGGTGATGATAAATTACCAGTCATTATTGCTCGAGATTTGAGTAAAGATGAAAAAGCTGCTCTCATAAAAATCTTGAAGTCACACAAGCAAGCAATTGCTTGGAAACTCTCCGACATTAAGGGTATCAACCCTGAATTTTGTACTAACAAAATCTTGATGGAGGATGACTTCAAACCAGCAGTTCAACATCAGAGAAGAGTAAATCCAAAAATCCATGATGTTATCAAACAGGAGGTTATCAAACTTCTTGATGTAGGATTGATTTACCCGATCTCAGATAGTCCTTGGGTTAGCCCAATTCACTGTGTTCCTAAAAAGGGTGGCATAACTGTTGTCACAAATGAAGATAACGAGTTAATTCCAACTCGATTGGTTACGGGATGGCGTGTGTGCATTGACTATCGTAAGTTGAATGACGCCACCCGTAAAGACCATTTTCCTCTACCCTTCATGGACCAAATGCTTGAGAGATTAGCAGGGAATGAATACTATTGTTTCCTTGATGGTTTCTCGGGGTACTTTCAGATCCCCATTGATCCAAAGGATCAAGATAAAACTACATTCACCTGCCCATACGGAAATGTTTCCTACAGACGTATGCCTTTTGGCCTATGTAATGCTCCTGGCACGTTCCAACGATGTATGATGGCCATTTTCCACGACATGATCGGGGAAACAATGGAGGTGTTTATGGATGATTTCTCGGTCATTGGGGATTCATTTCAAACATGTCTCTCCCATTTAGATAAAATGCTTCAAAGGTGTGAAGACACCAATCTTTGTCTAAATTGGGAGAAGAGCCACTTTATGGTCAAAGAAGGCATAGTCCTTGGCCATAAAATTTCAAAGAATGGGATTGAGGTAGATAGAGCAAAAGTAGATGTTATTGCTAAATTACCTCATCCTACTACCGTCAAAGGTATTAGGAGTTTTTAGGTCATGCCGGTTTCTATCGCAGATTCATACAAGATTTTTCTAAAATCGCCCGGCCTATGACCCATCTTCTTGAAAAGGATGCTCCTTTTATCTTCTCACCCGCGTGCATAGAAGCTTTTGAAACATTGAAGAAAAAGCTTACTGAGGCACCCATTCTCATTGCTCCCGACTGGGACTTGCCTTTTGAGCTCATGTGCGATGCAAGTGATTTTGCTATCGGAGCAGTCTTAGGGCAACGTAGAAATAAGCATTTTCAGCCTATATACTACGCAAGTAAGACTATGACTGAAGCTCAAACTCATTACACCACCACAGAAAAAGAGCTATTAGCCGTGGTATATGCATTTGAGAAGTTTCGGCCATATTTAATCTTGACCAAATGCGTGGTGTATACGGATCACTCGGCTCTCAAATATCTCTTTGCAAAACAAGATGCAAAGCCGAGATTGCTCCGTTGGATTCTCCTCCTCCAAGAATTTGATATCATTATACGTGATAAAAAAGGAGCTGAGAATCTAGCTGCTGATCATCTGTCCAGATTAGAAAACCCTCACCAAGATGTTTTCGAGAAAAAGGAAATAAATGAAACATTTCCTCTCGAGACACTCAATGCGGTTTCTTTTCGTGGAAATTCTACCACCCCATGGTTTGCTGACTTCGCAAATTACCATGCGGGTAACTTCATTGTGAAAGGGATGTCGACCCAACAGAAGAACAAATTCTTCAAAGATGTTAAACATTATTTCTGGGACGACCCCTACTTGTTCAAAATCTGTGCGGATCAAGTCATCCGACGGTGTGTTTATGGACAGGAAGCTATTGACATTCTCACAGCTTGCCATGCTGGACCCACCGAGGGCCATCATAGTCCAAACTACACCGCCAAAAAGGTGTTTGATTCTGGGTTTTATTGGCCCACAATCTATAAGGATGCCCACGAATTTGTCAAAACATGTGACGCTTGTCAACGTCAAGGAAATATATCTCAAAGAAATGAAATGCCGCAAAATGCCATTCAAGTTTGTGAGATCTTTGACATATGGGGTATTGACTTTATGGGGCCATTTCCATCTTCTAGAGGAAACAAGTACATCCTCGTGGCTGTTGACTATTTGTCAAAATGGGTCGAAGCAAAAGCTTTACCTACCAATGATGCCCGAGTTGTTGTGAAATTTTTGAAATCTCTTTTTGCTAGGTTTGGAACTCCGAGAGCTATAATCAGTGATCGTGGTACACATTTCTGCAATGACCAATTTGATCGTGTCATGCAAAAGTATGGTGTTACCCACCGTCTCTCTACTGCATACCACCCCCAAACAAGATTCATGATCTATAAACAAAAGACAAAGAAGATTCATGACTCTAAAATCAAGAACCGCGTTTTCAACGTTGGTGATCGAGTCCTTCTTTTCAATTCAAGATTGAAGATTTTCTCGGGAAAGCTCAAGTCCCGTTGGTCTGGTCCATTCACCATTGCTAAGGTTTATCCTTATAGCACCATTGAGTTATCTCAACCCGATGGTCCTAATTTTAAAGTGAATGGTCATCGAGTGAAGCATTACTTTGGAGAGGACATTCCATCCATGGTTGTCCCGGATCTACAAACTTTCCCCATAAACCAATGAATGCGGGGATCGAGTCAAGCTAATGACTCGGTAATCAAAAACAATAGCACACACCATATGGGTTTTCACCCATATTTCTGTCTTCTTTCTCTATTCTACCACCCTAGTGTGGGGGAGTTGCCCCACACTGTTGTATATAAGTTTTTCAAAAAAAAAAAAAAAAAAAAAAAAAAAAAAAAAAAATCATTTCCAAAATAATGGCCCTAATATTTCCCTTTTACGTTCTCAGTTTCGGCATAACCGCCGGTACTTTGAATATTGAGGGCAATATTCATTTCTAAGTGTGGGGGGGGGGGAATTCTCACGAATTTTATCATATATTATCCACCCAATTCCCCCGTTTTTGGCAAAAAAAATTTTTTGGAGTAAGTGTTTTTCACTTACTCAGCATATGGTAATCAGTCCGCCTTGTCTAAAAAACAAAAGGATTGGCTAATCCAGGAGCAAACGGCTCTTGGTAAAGATATCTCAAATCCGTTTATGGCTTGCAATTTGCCCAAAATTGTATGGTATTCAACTCACCATATCCTAAAAAGTGAAGAGTTGGCTAGCCCGCAAGTTTATGGCTTGTGGTAAAGGCAGTGGAAAATCCATAATTGGTAATCAGCTCACCAAAGATAATTCTAATAATTTATCTAAGAGTTGGCTAGTCCAGAGCAAACGGCTTCTGGTAAAGACAAATCAAATCCGTTTACAGCTTATGATTTGCTCAAAATCATTTGGTTATCATTGTACCAAGGTTCTTACTTGAACTGAAACAACTGGCTACTCCAGAAGTGATGGCTTTTGGTAAAGAGTTTTTAAAATCCATTAAAGATCTAAATCATTGCTAGGGACTAGCAATATCTTAGTGTGGGGGATTGATGAGTGTCTAAATACTCATCATTTTTTGTACAATCTAAACTGCAAAATCATCTGAAAACACTAAAAAATGCATCAAAATGATGAAAATATCACAAATCAGTGTTTTATGTGTTTTAAATGCAAAAATATCAAAATCAGATGAAAAATGATTCAAGTTTGCAAAATTGGTAGTTTTAGTCCCCCAAGTTTTAAAAGTTGTCAAATCTAGTCCTTGGAATTCAAAAATGTGGAATTTTATCTTTCAAGGTCCCTGAAATATTCTAAGTTGTTAAAAATGATCCTTGAATGATTCTTTGGTCAAATGGCAGAAAAGGTCCTTAAACTTTGAAAAATTGCAAAATTAGTCCTTGGATATTTTAAATTGGAATTTTATGCAAAAAGGGTCCTTGTACTATCAAGGTTTGTCAAGTTTTGTCCTTGTGATAAGTTTGGAAAAGTGTCATGTTCAGTCCCTCAAGTTTGGTGGAATTACAATTTTGGTCCTTGTGTTTAATATTAGCCAAACCGGATCCAATATACCAAGCCCAAATCTATATCACTTATCCAGCTGGCCCAAACCTTAGCCCAATCCCACATGAACCTTGACCCTTGAGCTAGGTCAAAATACATTTTGATCCCTGTCACAATCCATTTTGACCCCCCCCCCCCCCCCGTTAGTATTATTGCCTCGGTCAACAAAAGTCAAACGGGCAAAATACCGCCCTATTGTTCATCCCTTTCACCCCTTCCTGTAAACCCAATACCAGAGCTGGTTTTCTTCTTTTTTCAAACACACCACTTGCCTCACCTCACCCTCTCCTTACCTTGTCCCCCCTCCACTTCCACTAACACCCAAAATCCATTAATGTTTTAAACCTGCTAAAGAAAATTTGGCGCCAAAATCTACACATGGACGA
Organism: Chrysanthemum seticuspe; assembly: GCA_019973895.1. Taxonomy (NCBI): domain Eukaryota; kingdom Viridiplantae; phylum Streptophyta; class Magnoliopsida; order Asterales; family Asteraceae; genus Chrysanthemum; species Chrysanthemum seticuspe. The sequence goes on from BPTQ01000004.1 coordinate 269,878,580, forward strand.
ATGAGATGAATTAGAGAGATCCAATGGCTCAAAGGAGGTGGGAATGAATCAGAGGTCAACATAGAGTCCAAAAAGTCATTATAAAGAGGAGGGGAAGCAATGTATCAACATCATCTAGTGTAAAATTAGTTTTCTTATGTCGTTTTAAGTACTTTTCAATTTTCAGTGTATTTTAAAGCTTTCAAGCATTTTGTTTAAGTGTTTCAGTGTATTGTGAATCTCTTTTAATAAGGAATTTCAAGTTTTAAAGTCCAATTCAGTTTATGCAATTTTTCCTTAAAAAATCTCATATGCTTCAAATATTGTTTTTAGTTGTTTGTATGGACTGAAATAGATCACATAAGCTCCTAGAAAGCTTCTTCAAGCTTTTAGAAACATTAAAAACCAGTTTAGAATCAAAAACAGAAAAATCACAAAAATACCAAATAATTTGTGAAAAATCAAAAATCATATGGAAATGGTGTTCACAGCTGGAGCAGGGTGAATTTTGGATGGCCTTGGGTTAGTGGCTTAGTGGTAAGCCTATAGGAGTGTTCTTGGTTCCTAGTTCTTGGTTTTCAGTTGGATAACCATTTGTAAGCACTTTTGATCATTTTGGAATTTTACTGTTGTAGTTGTTCATTAGCTTGAATTTCTGTTTCTTTATGTTCATTAGATATAGTTAAGTGTATCTAACCACTAAAATAAGTTGGTTGTTCCTTTTAATTTGTAGTTTATAAAAATTTCATTTTGACAGTTAAAATAGCTTAAGTCTAAATTCTTAGTTTTATGTTGTTGTCACTGTTGGTTCATGTTTATTTAGTCTTATTTAGTGATTATATAAAGTCTGCAATCAGTTTTATGGTTTAAATTTGTGATTTGCTTTGAAAAAGTTCCAAAACAGTCATATAAGGGTGTTTGGGTTTGCCTGTTTAAACCATAGCAGGACTTGTTTGTGTTGTTTGTTTGTGCTTATTCTGTGTTACATACACACCTAATATCTCATATAAACAAGAAAAACCAGTGGTCATTTGGTGAAAAGTCAAAATTAGCTTTTGATCAAATCTTGTGACTAACTGTTGGGTTTTAATGATTCATGATCATGATTTTGTGTTAGTAAGTTGTTAAAATTGATCAAATCAGTCTTTATATACCTTAATACATCTTATTCAGTCCACAGGATCAAATCAAAGTTCATTTTAGTCAACTCTTCTAGTTTTTATAAAAGTCAAAATTTTCATTTTGGTCGTTTTTGAATTAAATAGATAATTTCAGTGTGAGTTTAATAGTGAGTTTTAGCTTAAAAGCTTTTGGGATATTAAAGTTTGGCTGCTAAACTTAATTAGAAAAATACTAGTTCATTGTTAATCAGCTTTTTAAGTGCTTATTTTCTATATTCTTTTGAGTACCTGTTCTGAAATGATGCCCTGTGCACAGTGAGTAGGTCCAATTTGATAAGCTCACAAATAGCTTATTAGTTGGCCTCATCCTGTGATTATTGGTTCTTTGGAAAGCCAACCAAGCTATCTTGAGGTTCCAACTTTAGCTTTTCATTTTTTAGCTTGTTAGCTAGGGCTGCAATAAGCCTTTTCTTTGTCCCATTTCTGTCTTTTGACTACAAGATCACAAGTGCTTATCTGCTTATTTCCATCTTAGCAGTGTGCTTATCTGTGTATTCTAGCTTAATTTGAGTAGCTTGTAGCTTCTTTCATCTTATTTTAGCTTTTGTTTCAGTGTGTGAGCTTGTTTAAGCTTAATTCACCAAAATAAGCTCTTAAGCCTACTGTTGAGCTCATAAGCCCTCAAATAGCTTATTTTTGAGTTGTAAAATTTTTGTGTTTGTTAAAGTTTCATATTTTAAGTAGTTAAGTAGTTTTCAAAAAGAAAAATCAGAAAAACATCAATTTAAATATAGTGATAGCATTTATTTAATAGGTTTTAGCTTTTTGATTTTTCTTTTCAGCTTATTATTAAGCAAATATAGTTTTTATATTTTTCTTAGTTTTCTGTCACCTTAAGTTATTTTTAGAAAAAGTTTCATATTTTTCTCTATCTGTTTAGTATTTATTATAATTTAAAATAGTTAAAAGTATTAGATAATTAGTAATAAATAATTAAAAAGCATAAAAAATATATTTTCAATTTTAAAATAAGTTTTATAATATTTTAGATTTTTCTGAATCATAATTTTATTTTTCTAGCCTTATTTCATATTTTCTTTTATTTTAGGTTATTAATAAATAGTTAAAATAGTTTTTAATTAATAATAATTAAATAAATAGTTGTAAAAATAATTTTCTTTTTCTAATAATTTTCTTTTATTTTTAGGATTCCAAAAATGTTATTTTCATATTTTTAGGTCTTTTATTTCTTAGATTCACTTTTTATTTTGTACGTATACGTAGTTTTTAAACGTACGTTTTACGTTTCTTTTATCTGATTGTTGTGCTTTTCAATTCTGTGTCCAAATACATTCCAATCAATCAGTAGTGTAATTTCCAATCAAAACCCTTACTGATCACTATCCTTAGTGATCATTCTATCATCTGAATTAGTGTTTACACACCATTGAGTCTCCGTGGGACTTAACGACCCGGGAATTCATTATATTCTCTGATCTTCATTGTATTGGTTTCTGAGCAGTTTTAAGTTTATTACGGTTAGCCATTCACAAGTGGCTAGCTTGTGTGATATAGCTTGACTGTGTTTTCAGCACCAATCAGTAACTTCACCAAAAATTGGAACCGATTAATTTGGGAAACCCATCGATCCGAAGAAATATCGGAGCATGATTGGTTCTCTCATGTACCTCACTGCTAGTCGACCCGATATTCAATTTGCTGTTTGCTTTATGCACGGTTTCAGGCAAAGCCTACCGAACTTCACCTCAAAGAGGTTAAACGGATCTTTTGGTAGCTGAAGACATCCATTCACATGGGACTTTGGTATCCGAAGGAATCCGGATTTGATCTAATAGCGTTTTCAGATGCGGACCACGCAAGTGATCAAGTTACAGCAAAAAGTACATCAGGAGGAGCACAATTTTTGGGCGAAAAGTTAGTCAGCTGGTCTTTAAAGAAACAAGATTGCACTGCACTATCAACTGCTGAAGCAGAATATGTGTCTCTATCTGCGTGTTGTGCTCAAGTTCTATGGATGAGGACACAACTCACAGATTATGGCTTTACTTTCGATAAAATACCTATGTATTGTGACTCGAAAAGTGCCATAGCCACATCGTGCAATCCTGTTCATCAGTCAAAGACTAAGCACATTCGTGTTCGCTACCACTTCATCAAAGAGCACGTAGAAGATGGTACTGTTGAATTATTTTTCGTGAAGACAGATTACCAACTCGCCGATCTATTTACTAAAGCCCTTCCAAAAGAAAAGTTTGACGATTTAGTTCGACGAATTGGAATGCGAAGCCTAACCCCTGAGGAGTTAGAACGTCTTCTCGAATCTTCTTGACAATGATTTTCCAAAAAGCTTCGCTGTAAATATTTTTGAAAAACAAAATACAAAATTTGAAAAACCACAAAAGAAAAATATAAAAATATAAAACTTTCAAAAATACAAAAACAATATAAAATCAAATATCCAAAAATATTCTTCTCACGACATGTCTCTCGTATTATCGATATTCTGTACGTTTCTAGAAATGTCATTCAACAATGATACGGACATGTACAGATGCTTGAGGGAGAGTTCATTAAAATGTTTTCTAAAACATGTACTTTCTCAAAATTTCTTTCACTATGGCTTTCGTATACTTCAGTACAAAACCCGGACAAAAAATGATGACTTTTGATTATTTCAAATCAAAACTCGTATTTCAAAAGAAAAACTAGTGTACGCTTCAGTGCACTACATTTACAACTGGTGAGAAATCATCATCATCTTGAGCACCTTTTTCAAGACTGTTCAAAATGATTTTCAAAATCTTTCACAATATTTTGTGCTCAAGATAACTCTTTCTAAAATCCTTTAATTGATTATGCTTTATTAAAGGGGGAGTATAAAACCAAAATGTTCCAAATTCATGCTTAAATCAAATCCGTTTGTCTCCCCAAAAGTTTCTAAAAATGATGTTTAATCCGTTAATATAAAAAATATCACGCATATGATATTTTTGAGGGGGAGAAGACGTGATTAAAATGTGATCAAAAATGTTTAATGATCGGTGTTTGAATCTCAAAAGAGCTCGACTCAGACAAAACCAATGATTTGACGAGAAATCAAAGTCAGTAAATGTACCATCTCGAGAAACTTGTGATAGACATGCACTTTCATGGGTCTAACCTTCTTTTCGAGAAGAGTTTACAACTTCAAGTTAGTTATTAGAGCTAGTTGTCACCTAAAAACTGACAATGGAACTCTTTAACTAAGCAACGTAACCGTGTCACGTGGGTAACTGTCTATCATGAGCCGATCAATTCAAAAAGTGCGAACTTTACCCTCACTATGCAGATTTAAGTCAAAACAATATAAGCACATGTAAAGGGGGAGTGTTTCTGAAAATCAAAACTCTCAAGGTGTTAACAAAATGCTTTGATAATCATAAACCCTTTGAAAGATTTTCAAGAAAAATGGTTTTATGGCAACAATAGGACAGTCATGGTGTTATAAGGTGACTAAGGATAGGAAATCAGTCCTATGATCCGCCAGAGCCGGAGGGATCTACCCAAGGACAATACCCATAGTTAGTATTAGAAGTCCTTAGGTATGATTGAAAAAAGGAGTAATGTGAGAAAGGAGAAAGAAGGGGTTGAAGAATTAAAAAGAAAAGTAAAAGAAAGGGTGAAAAGAAATAGCCCTCCATAATCAACCTTAGGGTAGAAACCGGGTTCAATTCATATGCTACTGGTTGTGACAAAGATGACACCGGTATTGAAGACAAAGACGTCATGGACCCAGTGACACACTGCACCTAACCTTCTAGCCACTCAAATTCCTATTAAAAGGATTTGTTTCATTCTCACTGGGAACCCTACATAATCTATCGACTTTCTCCTAAAGATAGTTGGTATTGAAGAAGGAGACCCTCTCCCTAGTCTCCTCTTAGGAAAACCAAAATGCACTAATCGAGTCTAGTGCCACGAGATTCATAAAAAGATCTCACATGAACACTAAACATTTCATCGCTTGTTGTTCATCAATAAGGACACAAGTGCTACATTCTAGAGTCCTACGCAGATCTTAGCAATCTGCCAGAACATTTATGAGGGGATTCACAATTATAATACTCAGTGATTGAATGGAAATTCTTGCCAGGGTCAACGTCAAGCAGCCCTGATAGCAGGTCACTTCGGTAATTCTTTATGGGTTACGCTTATTATGTCTCAAACGGTCTACAGTCGTAGAGTAATGCTTTGGTGTACTTCAGCGACTCTCCTGAATTGTAGATATACTTCGGTATGTCGTGTTAGCCTTCTTGAGGGCCTCCAATTTCAGGAACAGCCTTTGAAAGAATTAGAGACGTGTTTTCACAATATGTTATTAACACCCTCGACGTTCGAACCTGTAAGTGCTGGAAATCCCGCTAAGGAGATTCCTTTCACGAATCGAATCCTGAAGACGTGTGTCGTTACTTGAAGTTATTCAAGATAATGCCAATTGTCCCTTATGGGATTAGGACGGCTGATTCGCCCGACCAAGGTGAATGGAATCAAGACATTCATCAGTATAACAATCGTAGTGGTTAATTCTATAAGAAAAGTCCACAATGATCTATTGGTATTTTTCACTAACATAAACATGTAGGTACTGATGATTGTTCCTTGGAGGAGAGACCGCACCATCTTCCCATGCTCATACCAACATCATCACATGAATGTTCTCATCAAAATCAAAGGCAACACAAAGTTAAAGATGATTCCTCGTTAAAGTCAAAGAATCTTCAAAGTTTAAAGTCTCGAGAACTTCATCATTGGAAATTCAAAGTCAAATAGAAGTGTGAGCATGGTGGAGAAAGACGTGGAGACACCTATCCTAAAGAAGTGAACAAACTGCAGACAACTCCATCATCTGACATCAAAGCATGAAGGAACAAAGAATCAAGACTATTCTATATCTACACGCAAAGTTCAAGCTCAAGGAAAGTAAAGACCTAATCAAGTGGAGCATCTTTTGAATGACCACCCCTTAGGGGGAGATTGTTAGCCTTAATAATAATTAATAGAAGTGATGGTCATTCACGTTTAGGAACTTTGTAATGCGTGTTAGATATTGTAATAGAATAGGCAATGGGCTCGTGGATTGGGCCAAGCTAACCGGTTATTAGTTATGTTATGTTTAGTCATGTTATAATGTAAGCCCAATCCACAAACCAATCAAACCTCATCCAAAGCCCTCAAGGCTTTTATGAACTAAGTATAAAAGGCTCACACCTAGTCATTTGGTGTGTGTGCTTGAGTGTGTAGTGTGTGTTTTCATATGGAATAAACCTCATATTGTTTCATCTTTCTCTCTTGCATAAAACGTCCCATATACATATTCAAGTCACCATCTCCTTGCTTCAGATTAGTGTTAGTGTGATAGAGTTGATAGATATAAGGTCCTACAGTGTACTATGCACAAGAAAACGATCCAAATTAAGATGCATTCCAAGAGTTGACTGATGGATTTGCACTTATTGAAAACGTTTTTGGGAGATATGTTAACCCATCTAACAACCATCTCCAAAGCTCATCCAACACTAGGAATCACACTGTAATACAGGATGGAAAAATTGAAGTTCAGAATAGGAATTATGGATGCCAGGGGATTACTGGTGGTTGTACTGGGAATACAGGCTCTGGGAAAGCTTAGACTGGAAATGTTAACCACATGGGTGCTCCTCAGAGAAAGGTTCAGATTGCTGAAATTGGGAATGCAACAACTGGTAATGTAGACATCAGGTGCTACAACTACAAAGAAATGGTTCACTTGGCTAATGCTTGTCCACAACCAAAGAGAAGAGACAGTAAATATCACAAGCATGCATTATTGTTAGCTCTTAAAGATGAAGCAGGTGGAACTCTGTCAGAGAATGAACAAAGTTTTATGGCTGATCCTGCATCAGATGATGACATGGAAAATTTGGAAGCCAATGTTGTTGGTCTGTCTCAGATACCCAATTTAAATACATGTCTCATACATGAAATTGTGTCACCATCTGCATCTGCACATGATAAGGAGAAATTTGTTCAAGATGACTCATTGCTATCTCTTCAAGATGATGATCAGATTAACCCAGTTGTTACATTTGATGATCCAATTGAAGAATATAACAATGATCAAATTGAACAGAATAAATCTACGCATGCTCCAGATCTAGATCTCATGGCCTTAGTCTTGACCACCCAATCCCAAGTTGAAAAATGCACTTAAATAAATTGGGATTTAAAAGTCAAAATCGCATCATTAACGGATGAACTTGAGAGCTGTAAATTCCAACTCACAAATTTTGAAAATCAAGCAACAAGGGAAAAAAGTTTTGAAGTTGCGTTTCAAAAATCATACGTAAAAGAACAAGACTTGCAACATCAAATGGTAGAATAGGTAACCTCCTATAAAGATTTGATTTCTAAACTTGAAAATGAAAAACTTGAACAAAAACAACAAATTGAACAACTCACAACCGATCTTCAAAAAACAAACTCGGAGTTGTCTCTTTGTCAACGAAGTTTTTTTTGAAAATAAGCAAAAATTTAGGAGATTACTCGATTCTCACCTTGATGAAATTGTCACTTTGGAAGCAAAGTTAAAACATTTTACAAATGTTGTATATAAAACTAGTGACTCAGTTAAACAAATACAAATGTTAACTTTAAAACTAAATCCTGGTTTAAATTTTTTTGCTCTGGTCTTCAAACCACTAAGTTTTCTCCACACAACCCTTAAGGAAAATCCGAAAATTTACAGTAAAGAATGTTTAGATGAGGATGCACTTATTCATGTTGTTGTGTATGAATGTGAGGAGGAATGGGAACAAGGGACGAGAGTCGATTAAAAATGAGCAAAGTATAATATAATCAACCTTTTGATTATTTAAAATTACCAAATCTTTATTATTCAAAAGAACCAAATCTTTATGAAACTTTTGTCCCTAAACAAGAGAAAACAGAACAACCATGGTATGTTTCAGAAATTCATGACTTATCTTCTAACATTGGTCCTGTTCAACCGGTTGCACGAATAAATGGACCTTTACCATCCTCTTTCGATAGCATACCTATACCTACTCTTCCCAAACAATGTCTGATACTTCGGTATTTTGACACATTTATGGAGGATATAAAGTTTTTAGAAGAAGCAATTGTACGAAATTCTGGAATAAAAATTGCAACATTTCAATCTGCTTACGAAAAAGAAAAATGACAAATTTTCTAAACACAGTTTTTACCTCATGTGCAACATTTGCATTTATGTGCAACCCTTTGGGGAGAGGAAATTCAAAAGGAAGTAGCCTCCATGATGAACACTTTCAATGCAACTGAGAATTATATTTCAAACACAAAACGTAAAAAGAAAATTCTTCGTAAACATGTGGATCGACTCTTGGAAGATATTCATTGTTCTGATATTATCTCTGTTGTGTTACTATATACTGCTCATTCATTTTATGAACATGTGCTTGTTGAAATCAATGATGATACTTCAAATTTAAAAGAGGAAAATGAAATGTTGAAACAAGTTATTGAGATTTTAAAAGCTGAAAATAAGAGAATTTTGATTCAAAATGATGATGCACAATGCAAAATGTCAAAATAAATTTCTGAACTCAAACGACGTCCTTATTAGTGTCAAACTCAGACTCTTGATAGTGAGCTAGCTTTACAAAACAAAGTCAACCAGTCTATTGAAAACACATTGAAACTAAAACTTGAACGACTGGATGATGAAAACGCGTCTTTAAAATTTCAAATTTTCAAATATAAACAAGAGATTGAACAAGTGAAAAGGGAATACAAAACCATTATCGATTCTCTCAAAAAGACACGTAATCAAGCATAAAAACAAATCGATAAGCATGTTGCATACACCCGTGATATGATGCACGAAAATGGAAACCTAAACTCAAAAATTCAAGACCAAAATCACATCATCATTGAATTAAAAGAGAAACTGGATAAATCCAAGAAAGGAATGTTTAGCAACACAAATGTGATAACACCTGGAATGTTTAAAGTTTATATTAGGCAACACACTATAAACAAACCTGAAGACACTAATATGCCTCCTTCCACTTCTACAGGAATAGTTGCCTCCACTCATAGCGTTAGCAAATCGCAACCTAAGAGCAATCAACCAAAGAATAGGAATTTGCAACGTAGAAGCGGAAAACTAGAAGCCCCAGAAGTAGAAGATCATGTTAGGACTTCGAATCAAAATCATGTTGCATCTGCTTTAGATATTGCGTTAGTTAAATGCAATATTAAGAGCAACGTAATGAATGTTAAACCTGTTAATGCTTTGAAAGCGAACGTTGAAGCTTCTTGTGTGTTTTGTCTTAAAAGTATGCTATCTGGAAATCATGATAGTTGTGTTGAAAAATCTATTTTATCTCGTACTTAGAAACATACAAATGACACCACCTCTAGGCCCACTATAGCTTCTAATTCTGTACTATGCAAAGCGTCATCTGTAGTTTCTAAGAATGCCATAGATGAACCCATAGTTGCGATACCAACTCCTAGGAAAATTTCTTCACCTAGCGAGTTCACTAAGACAAAAGCATGAACTAGCTGGAATTGGCAGAGATGGTTACAACGTACACCTAGTTTTAAGTGGTTACCCAAAATTATTAACATGTGTACTACAACTGTCACGGAAACCACTAACTCTTCGGGTTCCACTTCTACCACTATTCCACCTTCATCATCTATGTGTACTGCAGGTGATCCAAATCGTCCTGTGGGTTGTTAACAGCGGCTGCACCAGACATATGACAGGCAATCTAAAATTGTTAGCAAAATTTGTTTCAAATTTCATCGGTACTGTCAGATTCGGGAATGATCACTTCGCTGCTATCATGGGCTTTGGAGACTACATCAATGGCAACATCAAAATCAGTCGTGTTTACTATGTCTAAGCCCTAGATCATAATCTTTTCTCAGTAGGACAATTCTGCAACGGGGATTTGGAAGTAGCATTTTGGGAGAAAACATGTTTTGTCCGTGACTTGGAAGGAAACGATCTAATGTCAGGAAAATGGGAGACAAGTCTTTACACTATATCCATGATTGCTTCCTAACCAATCTGCTTACTTTCCAAAGCAACTTCGACTAAATCATGGTTATGGCACAAACGACTTTCACTTTTGAATTTCAAAACCATCACTGAACTCGCACGACACAAACTAGTAGAAAGTATTCCAAGATTCCAGTACTCAAAAGACCACTTACTTTCGTCATGTGAATAAGGAAAAAGCACACATGCTCACTTCCTTTCTATACCTGAACAACGCACCGGTTATATGCTAGAACTTCTTCACATGGATTTATGTGGCCCGATGCGCGTGCAGACTATAAATGGAAAACGTTACATTTTGGTAATTGTCGATGATTATTCATGATATACTTGGGTTTATTTTCTTCGTAGTAAAGATCAATCTCTAGATATAAATCACCTTCCTTACAAAGATTCAAGTTCAATTAAAGAATATGTCAGAATAGTAAGAACATATAATGGTACTGAGTTCAAAAATCAGAAGCTTCATGGATACTTAGAGACAGCGGGAATTACACATCACACATCAATAGCTCGCACTCCCGAACAAAATGGTGTAGTTGAGAGACGTAACAGGACGTTAGTAGATGTTGCTAGAACAATGTTGATAAACTCCAAGTTACCAGATTACCTATGGGCTGCGGCCGTTTCAACTGTATGCTATACTCAGAACCGTTCAATAATCAATAAACGCCACAATAAAACCCCTTATGAGCTTGTTGATAAACGTAAACATGAAATCAAACACTTTCATGTGTTTGGGGCTCTCTATTATCCGAATAATGAACGTGACGATCAAGGAAAGCTCAAACCTAAAGCCGATATAGGAGTTTTTATCGGATACTGTGAAAATTCCAAAGGATTTCGAATTTGGTACAGTCGAAGTAGGGAAATCATGGAAACCATTCATGTAAATTTTGATGAGCTTACAGAAATGGCTTCTGAGCAAAACAACTTAGAACCCGGATTCAACCGTTTAAACTTTCCTGAATCATCAGCCAATCAATAATTTCAACTCACACGTCGTCAATTAGAAACTTTATTTGCTCCTCTGTACAACGAGGGTATTGACCAATGTGCTCCAGATGTATCAAATGTTTCCACTGCTCAACCTGATCAAAATCTAATACCTGATACACCTGAAACCACAACAACAACAACTGTTGCTGCTGATGCACCACCGATCGAGTCTCCAACCACAGAAAAACAAACCACCTCCAATGAAAACGAACCAGCTGATGATCCACTCAATAAAAATGTACATGCACCTACAGATTATGATAGAAATTCATTCTTTAACCCATTCGCATCAGAATATACTATTCCAGATATTGTCGAATCATCAACACGCAATCTGGATCCACCAAATCTGCAGAACGTATATCAACACCAACCCTCGACACATAAATGGACAAGAGATCATCCTTTAGTAAACATTATTGGCAATCCTAACCAACCAGTTATTACGAGACAACGCCTTCATACAGACGGTGAAAATTGCATTTATGCTCTCACTGTCAGTCATGCTGAACCTAAAAACATTAAAGAAGCAATAAAAAATGACAACTAGATTGAATCCATGCAAGAAGAATTAAATTAGTTTAAACGTCTTAAAGTATGGGAATTAGTTGAACGACAAACTAGGGTATATGTTATTGGACCCAAATAGATTTGGAAAAACAAGGTAGACGTTGAAGGCATGGTCATTGATAACAAATCTCGTCTGGTAGCTAAAAGATATCGTTAGGAAGAAGGCATCGACTTTGAAGAATCATTCACACCAGTGGCTAGGCTTGAGGTTGTTCGAATTTTTCTGGCATTTGCAGCTCACATGAACATCACGGTCTATCAAATGGATGTGAAGACAACATTTTTGAAAGGAAAACTACGGGAAGAAATGTATGTAAGCCAACCAGAGGAGTTCGTAGATCCAGAGCATCCGAATCATTTCTACAGCCTCAACAAAACTCTTTATGGTCTTAAACAAGCGCCTCGGGCGGTATGACAAATTGTCAGCTTTCTTGCTTGGTAATAAATTTATCGAAGGGTCTGTTCATCCAACACTGTTTATCCAATATCAAGGGGAACATATTTTAATTGTACAAATTTATGTTGACGACATAATTTTTGGTTCAACTCACAAAAAGTATTCACACGCTTTTGCAAGATTAATGAAACAAAATTTTGAAATATCAATGATGGGTGAACTAAAGTTCTTCTTAGGACTCCGAGTTCATCAATCACCCCGTGGTATTTTCCTAAGTCAGTCCAAATATGCTCTTGATATTCTCAAAAAACATGGTATGACCACATGTGACACATATAACACACCAACGGCAGCAGCCACTAAACTAGACGCTGATTTACATGAGAAACTTGTTGACGCTACCAAACATCATGGTATTATTGGGTCTCCCGTGTATCTAACAACTAGTAGACCAGCCATAGTATTTGCTGTATATCTTTGCTCCCGTTATCATTCAAGACCAACTCAACGTCACCTCTCTGAGGCTAAAAGAATCCTCCGATACGAAAAGGGAACCATTAATTTAGGGATCTGGAATCTGAAGGATTCTGGTTTTCAACTAATAGCCTTTTTAGATGCCGATCATGCAAGTTGCTTAGATAAACGCAAAAGTACTTCTGGAGGTCTACAATTCCTTGGTGACAAATTGGTGTCATGGCAATCAAAGAAGCAAGATTGCACATTATTATCCTCAACAGAAGCAGAATATGTAGCCATATCTGCACGTTGTGCTCAAGTCATCTGGATGAGAACACAACTAATGGATTATGGTTATATGCTTGACAAGATTCCGGTGTATTGCGACTCCAAAAGCGCAATTGAAATCTCATGCAACACTATTCAACATTCAAAGTCAAAGCACATTGCTCTTCGATACCATTTTATAAAGGAGCATGTCGAGAAAGGGACGGTTGAATTATATTTTGTAGGTACACCAATTGGCGGATGATAACATCAAATAGTCCTGAATATTAAGTGTCAATTTCCCCCATTAATGCTCGTTATTTATATCATTTATATGGATTTATGCTTGTTTTCCATTGTTTTGCACTTTCAGGTAAATTACGAGCATTGGAGCTAAAGAGACGCAGAAATGGAAAGGTTACTAAAGATTTATCACAGTATGCTTATTTTGAAGAAGTTACGGCATAACTCATCTCTCACATTACGCCGTAACTATTGCGTGACCTAGAAGTCCAACTTATCAAGAGGTTACGGCGTAACTCCTCCCAAAGGTTACGACGTAACTCCATTAGGTCAAAAGAGGTTCCACGCCGCTGATACTTATGCCGTAACTACTGCATCACTTACGACGTAACCGAGTTTATTGAAGACTACGGCGTAACCACTTATAAGGTTACGCCATAACTAGCAGATCTAGTGCATTTACGAAGAAATAGAAGGTTACGGCGTAACTCATTTATTGGTTACGCCGTAACCCAGACCTGGCCTATAAATACCCCACGTTTTCCAGCATTTCAAAGCATCTCATTCCACACACAGCACTCTGAGAACGTGGGAAAAAGCTCAAAGGAGGTCTAGGGAAGCATACGGAGCTGTTTCCAAGGGAGAAGTCACACCATTACGATAAGCTTTAGCGTTTATTATTTCTTTTACTTTTAATTTATGTATTTCGTACCTTTGAATATTGAATTGATGTGCATGATTAATATGAGCGGCTAAGCACCCTTTGGTGCTAGCCTAGTTATGATTCCTTAATTGTTTTGTTTGCGTTTACCTTTACTTCCGTACAATTATTTCTAAGTGTATGCATGCATAGTTCTTTGGTAGTCACCCCTGGTTCGGTAGTTTTGAATGGCGATAGAGGCCAATTGCCTAGGAGATATGACCAACTGACCCTAGGTGAGCGGACTGAGACGGGAAGGGTAAGATATGACCAACTGACGACCCTTTCTACTTGTGCGATTTGACCAACTGATCACCTATCGTTTGGATGAACTTAAGAATTGGGGGGTGTAGTGTCTAAGTTCCTAACGGCCGGGCACTCACTATTTAGAATCTAGCATGTAGCGGTACTTAATGACTCGGCTTAGGGGACCAGGAATAACAGGACTTATGACGGTGCGCCTGATTTCTCCTGTGGTGGCATATTTGCTGATAAGTTAGGGCGAATTGATCAAATGTTGTCCTCTCAAATTTGACCTTACCTGAAGTAATTGGAAGTAGGTAGACGTAGACATAACTAGTTAGGAGGATTAACTAGGTTAGCACCACTATTCCTCTATTGATTTCCCTTCTACCATTTATTTGCTTTTATATTCTGCATTAGTAGTTTAATTAATTAAAACCCTATCAAACCATTAATATTCTGTGACAATTAGACTTAGTAATTATCCGACACACATAGCTCTTGGGACGACCTCGGCTTTACCATTTACTACACTACACACGACCGGGTACACTGCCCGTTAGTGCATTAGGGTAGACCATAGGTATAGCGAGAAACTATAAATATTAAGACCTGGTCAGTAAAACCTGCATCAAGTTTTTGGCGCCGCTGCCGGGGAGCTATATTAGGATTGATATTAAGTCTTTCATTTCAGTTTTAAACTTTTCTCACGATCATATTTCAAGTTTTCAGGTACCATGGAAGTTGTTAACATCGATGACCTCACTCTTGAGGAATACTTGGCGTTGACTAGAGCAGATCAAGGGCCGGGTCTCGTAAGACCGGAAATCGGAGCGGATATTCGTTTCGAGATTAAAGACCAATTTATGAGGGAGCTTCGCGCTAACCCTTTTTTAGGAAACAGGGACGAAGACGCATATGAGCACGTTGAAAATGTCCTATACATCACTAGCCTTTTCAGTATTCCCGGCGTGTCTCATGATGCTGTTATGCTCTGGGTCTTCCCTATGACTCTCACTGGAGCAGCCAGAAGATGGATCGAAAGATTGCCCGCCGGGGCAATTAATACTTGGGCGCTACTGAAGAAACACTTTATCCAAAGATATTGCCCACCATCAAAGATTTCTAATCAACTATTGGAGATCCACAATTTCAAACAAGAAGACGACGAAACTCTGTATCAAGCCTGGGACAGATACAACGATCTTCTTTATAAGTGTCCTACCAATTATCGTAACAACCACCAGAAGGTCAATATTTTCTACAAATGAATAAATGTAACTACAAGACAGATGATGGACTATCAAGGACCTATCCCAAATATGACTCCTACTACTGCAATTAAATCCATTCAAAAAATGGCGGACCATTCTCAAAAATGGTACGACAGTGGAAGTAAAAGAAACGAAGGCGGAAGTTTCGACGGAATTGCAGCGATAGCTAGTAAACTTGAAAATCTCGGTAGAGACATGCTGAAAATCAAAGAAACTATTCATGCCATCCAAGTCGGCTGCGAAAACTGTGGTGGGAGACATTTGACTAAAAACTGTCCTAAAGACGACAACAAAGATACGATCGAGGAAGCTAAATACGGGGAAAATAGGCCTATCTACGGGGATAATCGTAATGGGTTTCGTGGAGGACCACCACCGTATTATGAGCGTAATGAGAGAAGAGCTAACATGGAAGGAATTATCAACAAGTACCTTGTGGACACTACCAAGAGGCAAAAAGAGCAAGAAGAATGGCTTAAGAATTTCCAAGATAACACGAACAAAAGCCTCGCATTCCACGAAACATCACTTAAGAACTTGGAAACTCTAATTGGGAAGCTTGGCGACGAGATTCAAAGAAGGAACGAAGAACAAAAGAGCAACTTTACTATATGTAAGGCTGTGTTCTCTGACAACAACAAGTGCTCTGATGAGTCGGATACCGATGGCGAAAGTGAGTTACGCCGTAATCACACTCCAAAATTACGGCGCAACCAAAATTCAAGCAAAGACACGGATGCCAAGGACAACAACCCCAAAAGAAGGAGTCATTGGTGTAAGAGTATTGCAATTGATGATGGAGAATGCTACAGTTTGTGGGCCTCATGTGATCCTCGGAAAACCTGCGATGGTGGTGTCGATAAGGAAAGGATAAAAGATGACAGATACAGATGGACTACACTGAATGACAAAGAGAGGTTAGCCAAGTTCTCAATTAACGAAGTGGATGGGCCACCCATCAAGCATTATTGCAAACCCTTACTCATCATGGAAGATGAGATTACTAACGCTTGGCCAATGTGCAATCCTTTTCGTGATTATTGCAACGGAGGAGGCAATGTGAAGAACAAAGTTTAGATATGCCCACACGAGTCTGGGAGACACGACGTTGATTTTGGAAATCTATCATTCAGTGATTGGTATTCAATAAGGTTCGGGGACGCGATAATTAATTCAACTCTGTTCAGAAATCTGGAACTGAAATATGATAAACACATTCTTCGAGAAAAAACCATTAAGCCCCTCGATGATATTCCTTCTGAAGCTGGCTATGACGAAGGAGTTAGGAATCATTGGTGCGAACAAATTAAAACCAACAACGGAAAATTTTGGGCCTCCTGCAACCCTTTTGAGTATGAATGTGATGGAGGAAGCAGCATCGAGAGAGCTGGGGAAGACGAATTCCTTTGGACTTCGACTTACGATCCCGAAAGAACAGAACTACCTTGGCCAGATGATCTCGGATTCGACGATTAGATCAAAGTCAAATACGGAAAAATTTACACGTTAACCAAAAAGAAAACCTGGGAAGGTTGTATGAGTAAAAATCAACCCAACAACGAAGCTCCTGATAAAAAACCAGAAGATAACACCAGAGACTCAGTAAACAATGAAAAATGCAGACATATTCTCAACCAACTTGAAGATACCGATTCCGACAATGATTTCGATTATCTAGAGTTGCAAGGCGAAGACGGTTTCATCGATCCAGATGATGAGATACACGAGAAACGAAGATGCAAGCTTCTGGGCATCCTATTTAAGAGGCCACCTCCTATAATAGCCGAAAAATTTGAGTTTACGCGATACCAATTGGGGCCTGAAGAAAATTTTTGCAAGATACGGAAAATTGAAACCAAAGAATACATGCGCACTGCAACAAATGTCGAATGGGTTAGGCGCAACTTAATGAAAGACGTGGATGAAGTCGGGAATGTTCAAAGACCCCCATAGGAGCCCCGCGGCTCTGAGTCTAACTTAAAAACTCGTAAATAAAGAAAAGTGCTCTTTCGGGAGACAACCCGAATTATCCATTTCTTTTGTTTTTATTTCCTTTCTGTTGGGTTTTGTGTTTTCTAACCATTTTTGCAGGAAACAATAAAGTAATTACTGTTGCAGTTGCTGATCTGAACAGAGTTACGGCGTAACTCATCTTGGTGATTACGCCGTAACCAACATTTTAGCAGCAAAATTCTTGTCGCATTACCAATTACGGTGTAATACCATCTCAGTGGTTACGCCGTAACTATTCGCTTCACAGCTCATACCAGGTTTTGCTAGTTACGGCGTAACTCTCTCATAGGAGTTACGACGTAACTCTCCTATGCTTTAATTCTTTTATTTTAAAACACAGTAACCTTGTATTAGTTTTTAAATGAACTTTGTGGGTGTGTTCCCTGTAAACCCTCACGAGACTTCACTCGTCCACTTGGGACACCAAGTGGTTTAAAAGGCTTGTTGCATTCGCTAAATGCAACCGTGATTCCTACGAAAGTGAGTTAGGTTTGTTTTTTTTTCTTTTTAGAATTATGCTTGTCGATATTTTGATTTCAGGGATTGAAGTTTGTTCATGACGCTTAAACGAAGGCACGATCCTTTCTCGTGGGCCTTCTTCTTTATGGAGCAAATTTCAGGGAAGTTCTCACTCTAATTCTACCTTTCTCTTCACCTTTATTTTAATGCCTAGTACAAAAGGGACTTTGTACAATTCAAGTGGGGGGACGGGAGTAGAATTATCTCTTGAACTTTATTTCGACCTCATTTTTCTAGTTTATTTTGAAAAATTATGCCATTTTAAAATTTTGACATATTTTTCCGAACCTAACTAGATTAGACCTTAGCCGAGCACATACAACCCTTGATATTACATGGTGAGATTAGCCTTATCCGTTTCCAATATTTTACCCCAAATCCACCAAATTATGAGTGTGTCGGTAGCTTGTAAACTTTAGAACCTGGCCTTTGCATCATTTCGAGACCATAGACGAGGTACGTTGAGTTAGCTCGATGTATTTGGACTTTTCAGTTTTAGAAGGCAGTATTATAGGATTATCACCCAAACAGCCTACCATTGTGAGTCTATCGATTAGTCACATCGACTTTTCGACCCCCATGTGAAACCCTTTTGTTGCACTCCTCTTTAGTTCAAGATACCCCTAGATACACCCTTCTGAGCCATTCCTTTCATTTTGTCACCCCAATATATTGTTTCGTTACACCCTTATACCTTAGCCTACCATGTAGTCTTTATTTGTAATTGGGAAGTCATCATTTGCCTAAGTTCAAGGTTCGAGTGGAAAGGTTTGGAAATCACGCTTTCATCGACAACAATTATGAAGATCATTGAAGACCCCCCGAATTCCCATTGTTCATCTCAAGTGGGGGGATGTTATGTTATCAAGTTTTGTTTAAAAAAAAAAAAGAAAAAAAGAAAAAAAAAAAGTTGATTGAGTTATGATTTTGTAAAGTGCGATGTTATAAGCACTATAGTATGAGCTTTATTGTTTAGTATCAAGGAGGCCACCTCGGTCACATTTGAAGATTGGAGTTGGAGTTTGTTAGAATCGATGCTCTAGGTTGTTTAGACCTTATCTAGGATTATCAATAAGCACAAATAACAATGAACAATAAATATATGCACAGCGGAATAATCAAACTATCATTGTTATTATTAAGGTTTCTTCGTCATCATCATGTGTTCTACAAAACACATCCATAGCCCCAACCCTAGACGATCAACTCTAAGACGGTTACAATCTAACAGGGATCAATGATCCTTGAGGCTAAACACTATATGTCGACATTCACCAAAACCCTAGGCACCCACGCCTGGGTTTTCCCACACACACACACCTTTGGTGTTTTACATCTTGACACACATAAAACCTAATTCCCTGTATCTCTTTATATAATAAAGATACTAGGGTTACAAATGACTACAAGGGACTAGATAATAAATACTTCTTTAGCAAGTACGTCCCTTGTCTTTCTTTGTCTTCAATAGTCCTTCATCTTTCATGTATTTTGTCTTATCAACTTTAAATATAGTTCCCAACAATCTTCCCCTAGTTGATAATGACAAAACCAAATAAGCACGAACAAGTATGTCATGAAAGATAAACAAACTTCCCCTTAAAAATGCAATCACCAAGAATCTTCAAGTTGCAATCTTCTATGTAAATATTCTTCCCCTTTTTGTCATCTTCAATTAGGAGAACCGCAAATATAAGCAACTTTGATCTTGACCATCACAAATCATCACCACACTTCCAATTCAGCCATCTAATGTCTCAAATTACCCACCATGAAGTTTTCCGCAACTAAAAATGAACTTAAGACACTAGATACTTAAACCAAAAGTAATAATAATAAATTACAAGAGTAAAAATCTTCCCCTCGAATGATGCATGTAGATGGTTAAACATTGAACAATAAGCTTCCCCCGAAACCCATGTGTTAACCATCTTCTTGATTCTTCAAATATGTAAGCTCCTTGTAATGATCACTTGTGAAGAAAACCAAATATAACAAACTTGTTGAAGAAGTAGAATAACCCAAACGTATGTCTTATGTCTTGTACAAACCACATGACTCCAAACGTATATCCATGTATAGGGAGACCGCAATCTCTTGACAATAATCACTGAGCACAATAACGTAACTCCTTCAAGTGTTTTGTCAATTCTTTGTCACAATAAGAATGCACAAAAATAAGAACACGCATCTAAGAAATCTACTTCATCTTCAAATAAGTGATAAATAACCTTCTTCGTAATCAATTCTTCAATAGAAACTAAATACGAGCTTTTTAAAACCTTTAAGAACAAAAACCAAACTCCTCTTGTGTGTGTAAATCATCCAAACTTCAAACTTATCTGAGAACCAAAATCATGTGTTGACCGATATCGAATGATATAAGCAGCGGAAACAATATATATCGAACAACATTAGCAGTAGAAAAATTTTCTCAAACAAACAACACTAACCAGTATATACTAATAATGTGAATCACCAATTTACTGATCCACTAGAGATAATCATCCATGACCCATCACATATTCATTATTTCAGCCATCTCAATAGTTTAAGAGTAGTACGAGCAAACCAATGAAGTATATATCGAATATAGTAAGTAGAAGCCATGTACCCATGAACCTTGGTCATGATATATTAAATATTGGCCAATCACAATCAGTACACCTGTTTACTACCTTCACAATATGCAGCTTTTGAATCCCATCGTACAACAGTGGAAACCAAAAGACGAGCAGTGCTAACAAATTAGGCTAGCAGTGGTAACCAAGAACACTAGCAGTGGTAATGGTTAAACTAGCAGTGGAAACGAGTAGCCTAGCAGTGGAAACGAGTGAACATAGCAGTGGTAACTTTCTTGAAGGAAGTGGAAACGAAACATGCTAGCAGTGGTAATGATAACATTAGCAGGGGAAACGAGAAGCTTGATAGTAACTCGAATCGTAGCAATTGTTATCATATGATACTCTAATAATCCAAAGCTGCTTTCATCCAGGGTTAGTAGACTCCAAACAATTATAACCAACTTCCATTGAGAATTTAGAACAAGTATGCACGAAATCAAAGAAGTTGAGATCATAAAAACCCTAAAATTCGACCTTGAAAAATTCTGTCAGCAGCCAACTTCGACAGTAAATAACTTTCGCATAAAAGCTCAAATCGACGATCCCTTCGATGGAAAGTTAGATGAGTATATAAAGAACGTCCACCTAAAATTTCAGCCCGATCCAACGGTTAACGAAAAAGTTATACCTGTTTGAAAACTGACCTGCAGAAGCATTACAAAAAATTTTCAGATTCGAATTTCTTCATCTTTTCGCCATTTTCTTTGAGAAACCTTGTAGATCCTAGATATCAAGAGCCACCCTCTCTGATACCACATGTTAGAATCGATGCTCTAGGTTGTTTAGACCTTATCTAGGATTATCAATAAGCACAAATAACAATGAACAATAAATATATGCACATCGGAATAATCAAACTATCATTGTTATTATTAAGGTTTCTTCGTCATCATCATGTGTTCTACAAAACACATCCATAGCCCCAATCTTAGATGATCAACTCTAAGACGGTTACAATCTAACAGAGATCAATGATCCTTGAGGCTAAACACTATATGTCGACATTCACCAAAACCCTAGGCACCCACGCCTGGGTTTTCCCACACACACACACCTTTGGTGTTTTACATCTTGACACACATAAAACCTAATTCCCAGTATCTCTTTATGTTAGGAATTGGAAATTCCAGGTATTAAAGAGTCGGTCACTTCAAGTATATGTAATCGTTAGAAAGCTCGTAGTCGTAGTTATTTTAAGTTAAGTAGTATTTAGTTAAGTAACACCGTGGAGGACGGACGGGTCTTTACCCACTGTATGCCTGATCCACAGCCCGTTGTGTGGTGTTTTATGTAAGACTATAAATACTCTCTACCTCCCAAGGTAGAGAGTTGGAGCTCATAATAATATCTTTCACTTTCTCTCACTAAGTTCCCTAAACCTCTAACTTTCTCTCTCTAAGAATTCCACTTATACGCCCACTTTGTGTTATGGTTTGATGTGTAAGTGAAAACCAATATCCTACAATTGGTATCAAGAGCCATGGTTAGATCATATCTTGCACATCTTTGGATTTCTAGTGGTTTTTAGGTGGTTTTTGAGTTTGAAAAAGTTTAGTGGTTTGTGCATCATTTGGTTGATTTCTTGTGTTAAAGCTTGGATTTTGTTAGTACTTTCTTGTTTAGAATCATCACAAGTCTTTAGGTTTTCATTTGGTAAGCTTGAATCATCTTGGTTGGGTTGTTTTTGGATTGAAAAGTGATGTTTGTGAAGTTTTCTTGCTAGCGACTTGACCTACGTATTACTTTTCTTGCTAGCGACTTGCTTTACATTTTTGTAGCGAGTTACAGTTTGTGGAGTTAGCGACTTAGACTTAGTGACTAACAGTACAAGTAGTGGATTCTCCACTACGGGTAGCGACTTGGTGTTAGCGACTTGGTAAGTAGCGAGTTGCTATTTAGCGACTTGAGTCTTTAGCGACTTGTATCTTAGCGAATTGCTGCCAAAATTTTGCTAGCGACTAAAGGCTTAGCGAGTTGCTATTTAGCGACTTGTCTGTTGTTTAGCGACCTGGGACTTTAGCGACTTGGTGGAATAGCGAATTAGTAGTTAGCGACTTGGTGCATAATTTTCTAGCGACTTGGGTGATTTTCTTACGGTTTTCTCTTGATTTAGTAAAATCCCGTGAAAGAATCTATTTCCCGGTTTAATCATAGAGTTTTAAAATCCCGTTTAAATCTGTAAACATGTCATCCAACGTTCCTACAATCATTTCCACTGTTGCCGAGGATGTTCAAGCAGCTGGTTCAGATACTCGTCCACCCATGCTTGACAGAACTGACTACGACTCTTGGGCTCAACGAATCAGATTGTACTGTCTTGGAAAGGAAAATGGAGTCAACATTCTCAAATCCATTGATGAAGGACCATATCGGGTTGAGACGACTAGAGACTTAATTGATACAGCTGAAGATGGAACAATTATCTATGGAATTGACAGACCAAAGACATATGATGAGCTCGATGATAAGGAGAAAAAGAGATTCGATGTTGATATCAGGGCTTCTAACATCGTTCTTCAAGGTCTTCCAAAAGACATCTACAAGCTGATCAATCACAACACCGAAGCAAAGGCAGTATGGGATAATGTCAAGATGCTTCTCTCAGGTTCTGAATTAACTATGGAAGACAGAGAATCACAACTCTATGACGAATTTGAACACTTCAAGATGAAACCAGATGAGAGTGTCTATGAGTACTATGTGAGATTTCATAAGCTGGTGAATGATATGAGGAACATCAGAATGACTATGCCTAACATTCAGCTGAACTCAAAATTTGTGAACAACATGAATCCCGAATGGCACAAGTTTGTCACCTCTGTGAAGCTCACTAAAGGATTGAAGAATACAAACTATGAGCAACTCTATGCCTTCCTCCTTCAGAATGATAGACATGCTATGTTTGAAAAAATGATTCTTAATCAGTTCAAAACCAACCAGGGAGAGACAAGCTCATCTAATGACTCAACTGCCTTCTACTCAAACATCGGAATCACAACCAAAGCCTCACAAGTCATACCCATGGGTAATGGTAATCACAAACTCATTCCTGATCCTATGTTCAAACAAGCTGATGCTGATGCACACGTGGGTAACATCATTAATCAACTAGCTCTTCTGATTAGTCAAAACATGAATTCTCTCCCACAAACCAACAACAACCTCAGAACAGCATCTAACCCACACAATCAAGCTACTGTTAAAGATGGGAGGATCGTGGTGCAACCAGTTCAGGAAAGATAGTATGATCAGGGAAGAGGTGGAGCTGGTAGAGGTTATGTTGGTAATCAGAATCGAGGAAGGAATGGTAATCAAGGTCAAGCTAAGCCGATCAAATGTTATAATTGTGGAGGTGAGGGACACATTGCAAGGAACTGTACATCTCCAAAACGTCCACAGAATGCTGATTACTTCAGAGATAAGATGATGCTTGTACAAGCTCAGGATAATGGTGCTGCTTTGGATGAAGAGGAATTGTTGTTTCTTGCTGAGGGCAATGCCAAGACCTATGATGCAGATGTGGATGAGCAGCCTATTCAAGAGATAGGTCACAATCATCAGAATGCCTTTCAAGTCGCTGATTGTGATGCATACGACTCTGATGTGGATGATGGACCTACTGCACACACAATTTTTATGGCTAGCATTTCTCCATTGGTTTCTCCCAAGGTCTCTTCTTCACCACAAGCTGGCCCATCCAAAGACAAACTCATCTCAGAGGTATTAAAATTATACGATGATGCTGATGTGCAAAAGATGCATGACAAAGTACAATCAACTGAAACTTTTGAATCAAATATTGAAAATATGGATAGTATCAATGTTGTCCCATATGATCAATATGTGAAAAAAAGTGAAAGTGAAGTTGTACCAAGTGATGCATCTTCTGCAGTCAATAATGATTATGTTTTTTATGAATTCACTGCATGTGCCTCTGATGATTCTGTTGTTTCTGAACTAAATGCCTATAAAGAAAGTGTTGCTATTTATGAACAACGTGCAAAATTTGAGTTGACCACTCGTGAGCAGGAAATGGATGACCAAGTGCGTACAATCATTAGAAAAAGTAATTTTAGAGAAGAAGTATTAAAACAAGAGTTAAATTCCTTGCAAGAAAAGCTTTCTAAAACTGCTAAACAAAAACAAGAACTTCAAGAAAATGTGAAAATGCTTAAGCAAGAATTTAATGCAAAGGAATCAAAACTCTTGAAAGATTTTTCTAATCTAAAAACTTTGAAAAACAAACTTGAAAACAAGTTGTACATACAAGGGAACACCATTCAGACTGCTCACATGATCACTAAGCATAGAGTCTTAAGCGATAAGCACAGCATTCCCCTTATTGAGGAACCAAATCCAGAGGTCATTAAAAAGGCTAGAAATGCTCATAAGGTTCTTTATGATGGCAATGAAATCCTTAAACCTAGACAGAAACCTAGTTGCGTTGAGTGCACTGAGGAAGATAAGAAATCAGATGAAGTCACTAGGGAAAAGATGAACAAGAAATTAGATGATCCTAAATGTAAAGAGAAGAAAATAAAGATCACACCCCATGATTACAAGAAGGAAAACTGGATTTCCTTGAACAAGTTTAAGCCTCAGACATTGTTGACTCCCGAACAAGTTTTTTGGAAAATGGATTTAGATAAGCAGAAAGCTGAAAATATTGTTGAAACAAACCCTCCCCTTTGGAAAATGCCTAGAGCGACTGTTTATCCTCCTAATACACCAATGCATCTAGTTCCGAGAACTATTGCTACTAAAAGCAAGATCTTAATCAGTCAATATGTTATTTTTCAACTATTTGTTGATTTTGAGAAAACTTGTAAGAAAAGGATCACACCCACTGGGATAACTGAAGGGGAAAGGGGTTTTGAACAAACAAAAGAATGCTATTTAATTGAGGTCATGCCTTTCTTTAAACTTCTAAAAGATCACTTTGAGAGTCTTAAAAAGGGGATAGATACTGATATTAAGGGAATGGAAAAGGAATTTGATGCAATGATTGTTGAAGTTAGTAACTATGAGCGTGCACTAAAATATAATGAGATTGAGAGGAAGAACTTGCATACATTAAATGAGACTCTTATTACTGAATGTGTTGCTCAAGATATGTTTTTCACTGCTACAAATTGTTCTATTAATGCTTCCCAATTTCATGAACTATCTGTTGCCCTGAAAGTCTCCCATGATCGTGTCATTGAGCTTGAAAAAACTAATTCTGAACTAAATGAAAAAATTGAACTGGATGATCACGACAATTTGGTTAAACATTTTTCTAAACTAGAAGTTGAGCATTTTAATTTACAACTAAAATATCAACATCTTAAAGAAAATGTCAAAACTTCAAATATCAAGACATCCTCAGATGCTCCAGAGTTTGATGCAGTTTTTCAAATTAACAAACGTGATGAACAGATTCAAGCTCATTGCAACACGATCAGAAAGTTGAAAGCCCAAATCTCTCAATTAAAAGGTCAAACGAACAATATGACAGGCTCCCAAATGCCTCCTCCTTTAGATTCTCAGAATTCTCAAACGTTTCATCTTTAAAACCTAGTAAATGCATTACAAAAGGAAAACGAAAGTTTTCTAGAAGAAAATGAAAAGGTTAAACGCCATTTCAATGAGTTATTTGAATCAATAAAGGTCACTCGTAACAAAAATAACGAACAAATAACTTCATTGCAAAAAGAAATTGAGAATCTGAAGAGTCAGGTAAAAGGGAAAATGCCAATGACCAATGGGGAGAATGGTGTATCAAAGGTTCACTCTTGTAATAAATATGCTTTTTCTGTGAAATATGTCCCTCCTCATCTCAGGAACAACAAAATTGCTGTTCAAACATACTTCTCATCCCTTAAGGATTGCCTAGAATGTCTGCGTGAGATTGTTGAAGAGGATAAGTTAGAGAAACCTCATGATAATGCAATTGGACATGCATGCTTATATGCCAAACGATCTTAAGAAATCCTAGAATGCTTGATCACAATATGCCCAAAGTCCTTAGGTGAGAGAGTTAATCCTTTGATTCCATGTTCGATGCCTAATGCCAAGTATGATATACATTCGATGCCCAATGTTTTGAATGTGAACCTTAGTGTGCCTTTAAGTAGTTCAGATTCCAGATCTGTCAATGCTAAGAAAGAGAACTCAAGTGTGCCTTCTAGGAGTACAAATCCCAACACTTCTAGTTTTAAGAAAGTGAACCTTAGTGTGCCTGCATGTAGTTCATATCCCAGCACATCTAAATATGTGATGCAAAGAGTAGTAAAACCAACTAATGTTCCCATTCCCTCTACAGGAGTGTTAGCCTTGATTATTTTTATTAGAAGTGATGGTCATTCACGATTAGGAACTTTGTAATGTGTGTTAGATATCGTGATAGAATAGTCAACGGGCTCGGGGATTGGGCTAAGCTAATTGGGCATAAGTTATGTTAAGATAGCCTTGTCTAGTTCGTGAAACCCAAGCCCAATCCAAGTCCATCTCAAGGCCCATGGCCAAGCCTTAGGGCATCATCCTCTCTTACTATAAATACCCCTCAAGTATGTCATTTGAGGGGTGTGCTTGAAAGTGTGTGTGTGTGTGTTTTTCCTTTGGAATATACAACATCTTGTGTTCATCTTTATCTCACATATACACGAATTTATATCTTCAAGTCACCATCTTTCTCATCTTATTTCTAAGCTTTGTTTGTGTTTGTTTCACGTGGTTATACTTGTATACGTGTTGGGTTTTCTTGGTAAAGTGATAAGGTTGATAAAACTAAGGTCCTACAATTGGTATCAATCGCCAAACAATGGTTTAGGAGTGTTTGTGTTTGTTTTGAAGGGTTACGCAAAAAGCTCTCGTTTTACGTTTTTGTCAAGCTTAAAGCTTTAATTTTTGCACTCAAAAATTCAAGATTCTTGTGGTTTAAGGTTTATTTGGTGCTAAAGTTTCAGTTTTTTGCAAAAAGTTCGAAGCTTTACGTGTTTTTCTTCATTTTTAAGCTCGTTTTTTGTTCTTTGGTCATTTCTACTCGTAACTTTTCTAGGCACTTTGGGTGAAAAAGGTCAACATTTTTGGGTTATTCGAGTGTTTTTAAGGATTTCTGTGCAAGAGAAATTGTTTGAATCATTGGAAATTTTTTACGAGTAGGTCAAAACCCTAGTTCTACTCGTAAGAAAGTCAACTACGCATAGTTTTCTACTCGTAACTTTTTGGTGAAGAATCTTCGTGCTATAACGGTGACTCAGTGCTTCCCTCACTTGGATAAGTTTGTGGAACACTTCGACTTTTGGATATCTCTTACATTGTGATAGTGTAAAGGATTTTTGGGCAAAACCCTAATCTTACGCATAAGTTTCGACTTACGCGTAGAATACATTACGCATAAGCATTTTTCTTACGCCTAAGTTTTTCTTACGCATAAGCTAAATCTTACGCTTAACTTTTTCTACTCGTAACTTTAAACCTACGCATAAGATCCTACGCCTAAGGAATCCTACGCCTAAGTTTCTACTCGTAACTTCTGTTTCTACGCCTAAGCTCTTTCTACGCATAAGGTTTTAAAAAAAAAAAATAAAAAAAAAAAAAAAAAAAAAAAAAAAAAAATTGAGGAGACTAAACGTTCAATTTTTACGCGAAATTCAAATTTTGGTTTAACTGTGAAAATTTTGGTCAAAAATTCAAATTTTTGGGCCTAAATTCAAATTTTTCGGGTCAAATTTGGCGTCAAAATTGTCATAACTCAAAATTTTCATACGTCCTTAGAATTGATTTTTATAGTGAATTTCAAATTTTTGGCGAAATTTTTTAAGAACCAAGGTTACGAGTACGACTTTCGGAAACACCTCAACTGAGCTTAATCATCATCAACCACAACTCCTTTATCGTTGAATCGATCCTACATCAACTTTATCAGATCGTAACTTCATCAATGGCAACTCAACAAGATATTCATGCAGCCGGTGCCGAAAACCGTCCTCCTATGTTGGAAAAAGGTGGTTATCTTCAATGGACAAGTCGAATGCTTCGTTACATCAAGACAAAACCTAATGGAAAATTGATGATCAAATCCATTCAGGATGGACCCTTCATACCTCGACAAGTCCAAGACCCTGGAAATGCTGATGCAACACCTCCCACCCCACCATTTTTTCGTCTTCAAAAAGTATCGGAATACTCTGAAGAGGATCAGAAGAAAGTCGAAGCAGATGACATGGCAATTCATATTATCCAACTGGGTCTACCAAGAGACATCTTTGCTGCTGTAAACAGTTGTGAAACTGCTTTCGATATGTGGGAACGTGTTAGACGACTTTGTCATGGAACAGAAATTGGTCAACAAGACACAGAGAACAAGTTGCTAACTGCTTGGGAGAAGTTTACATCTACTCCAGGAGAATCCATTGAATCCTACTATGGAAGGTTTTGCACTTTAATGAATGAGCTGATCAGAAACAAGTTGACACCCAGAACCATCGTGAGCAACATCAAGTTCTTGAACAATCTACCAGAAGAATGGGGACGATATGTCACTATTGTCAACCAAACAAAAGACTTACATCAAGTGAACTTTGATCAACTCAACGATTTTCTGAAACAAAATCAAGCTGAAGTGATCCATTGGCACTCATTGCAAAGACTCAAACTCCAGTGAATACACAACAACAACCTTCATCATCTTCCACTAACAACAACTTGCAGCAATACATCCTTCAACAACAAAACTATCCACCTGAACAACAACATTACCAGGAACAAGGAATCACTTATCTTGAAATGGAACAAGAAGAAGCTTTGTCACAAGCATTTGCATTCTTGGGTAAAGCATTCAGAGGTCGCTATTCCACACCAACTAACAACAACCAAAGGATTTCATCAAACACTCGCAACAGGCAAGTTGCTCAGCCGGGTGTGAATATGGGTCGTCAAGGACAAATGGTTGGAGTTATTGGGAATCAGCAGGGATATGCTACTGGATTTCGCATTGGTAATCAGGCGATTCCGAATCAGGGTAATCAGATGGGTCAGAATGTTGGGAATAGAGTAGTAGGAAATCAGAATGGGAATGATGCAGCTCCAGTCGTTGGGAATTATGGAAATGTGAATCAGGGTAATCAGGTTACGTGTTATAACTGTCAAGGAGTGGGTCACATGGCAAGAAACTGTCCCACTAAACCGCACAAGAAGACTGGTGATTTTCTTCGAAAAGCTGCTTTGTTAGCAGATAAGCAAGAAGCGGGGTTACAGTTGAGTGCTGAGGAAAATGACTTTTTCGCTATTGTGGATGAATTGGAAGACCTCGAGGAACTCAATGCAAATTGCATCTTCATGGCAAATCTTCAGGAGACTAAGTACGACACTGACTCTGACGCACCTCCTGTCTATGACGCCAACGCAGTATCTGAGGTACCAATCATTGATCCATGCTATAACAATGTCATATTTGATGTGTTTACTCATAACGAACAACATTCTGTGACATCAGCACCTACTTATGATACATACCTGGACAATCCGAGTTGTAGCAATACTAACTCTGAGACTCCAGATGTGGATCCTAGTGGAGACTGTGTGGCACAAAATACTGAGACTGATGAGGAAACACGTGCTTATTTTGAATCATTAATCAACAACTGTGGCATTGAAATTGAGAAAGTTAAAAAGGTCAATCGCGATGTTAAGGCCGCGAATGCCAAATTGACCGCTGAGCTTGAGAGTTACAAGGAGAACGCAAAAGCCTTTGAATTTCAGAAAAAAAAAGAATCAGAATTAGAAATTGGTTATCGAAATTTGGTTTCTCAAGAACAACTTTTGCAAATCAAGTATAACACACTTGATGTGAATTTGAACTTAAAAATTAAATCTTTAAACAAGGAAATTTCTGATTTAAATAACCAACTTTCTAAACAAAAAGAAATGTTTTCTAATCTTGAAAAAGAGAAGAAGCAGTTGATAACTGATTTTTCAAAACGAGAAGATTCTCTTCTTGATGAAATTCTTGATAAAAATGAGAAAATCCAAACTTTGGAAAATTTGCTTCTTAAAACGGGTCATTCTGCTCAAACAATCAAGATGCTTTCTAATCAAGTAAATCCGCGTTTTCATACTAATAATAGAATGGCACTTGGTAACGACCCTTCTTCGTTCCTCAAGAAAGCTCAGAAATCTCAGAATGTGTTAAACAATGGAAATGTTTTGCATAAACCCATAATTGTTCGTGATTCTCTTGAAACGTTGGAACTATCTGAGGAGAGTAGATCAAAAATGAAACAAAAGAATCCGGAAATCAAACCTATTGATTATAACAAATGGAACAAAATTAACGGAATTACTTTTGTTAATCAAAAAGAAAAGTCAAAGTTTTCCATCACAACAAGTGTTTCAAACAAAGAGTCAACACCTGCTTCAAAATCTGTTTCAAAACCAGTTGTTGTCTCAAATTCTCTTTCGAACATTGAACAAATTTCTTCAAACAATCCTTTTAACACAAGTGATGAGAGAAGTATTTTAGACAATGTGAAAACTAGAATTGTGGATCTTCAAGACACTGTTAAAACTAAAACCACTATTACACCTAACAAGTGGTTCTCTAGTTTTGACATCGAACAAAGAAAGTTTTTTGAAACTCAAATTGCCCCTCAGCTGAATGCCATCAGTGCAAGGGTAATTCATTTTGAACAAGCGTTTTTGAAAGAAACAACTGACTTTGTCAAGGACCATAAATCCCTGGTAAAGCAAGCTAATGACTGTGTTGAACAAATCAAAGTTTTGGAAACTTTAAATGACTCTCTCTTCGAAGATGTTCTGACTACTGATATTATGTCCATCATTTTGCAAACATATTCTGTTGAAGATCATGAAAAACTCCAGTCTGAGACCTCCGAAATTGTTTCAAAATATGAAAAAGCTCTCATGAAACTTGAAAAAGAAAATATCTCATATTTTAAACAACTTGATCGTAAAACTGAGGAATGCAAGTATGACAAATTGTCGTATGAGCGTGCCTACACTGACATGAAAGAAAAAAATGATCTTTTGAGGGCTCAGTTGGAAAGTCAAAAAGGAAAGGTCGTGGAAACTGTGATTACAAAACCATTGACTGAGGAGAAAGCAAATGTTCCCAAACCGGTTTCCAAACCAAAAATGTCTGTTTCTTTGCCTCCTCCAAAAGTCAATGAGAAAAATGTTTCATCAAAACCAGTCACTCCACCTACCTTGCCTAAACAAAATGTTGATAAAGGAAAAGCGGTTATAGAGGAACCAACAGTTTTAGCTCCAGGCCTTTTTAAGATGAGTACCACTAATGCGTCTGCCTCCACATCTAAAACATATGGAACAAACGACATAAGTTTAGATAAGCACTCTAAAGAGACTAGGAAAGCTGAAACCACTTCTCTAGATAAAAATGTGAATCCTAATGAGTGTGCCTTACCTTCTACAGGACTAGGAAGCACCTCTAGGAGCAGCAAACTAAAGCCTAAGAGCAATACAAGGAACAATAGAGTCTCGCTTGCCTCTAAGAGTAGTCGCTTGAATAAAGAGAAGAAAGTAGAAGAACACCCTAGGAATTTACCGCTTTGTAATAAGAAAGACATTTCATCTTAATGTAATGAACCTATGAAATCTGCTAAGTTTAATGAATCTGTTGAATCTGTTTGTTTAACTGGCAAGCAATCTTTAGCTAATGTTCATGATGATTGTGTTTCTAAGAATGAGATTGTTAAGCCTGTTAAGAAGAATGCACCCAAAAGAACTTATGCTAAACGAATAGGAAGACTAGTCGCGAGACTTAGGCTTTACACTACTGATAGAGAGCATAATGTTTACTTTAGGGATGACATTTGGAAACCCACAGGTAGAACTTTCACACTCGAGAATGGAAGAATGAGTGATGCACCTGTCTTACCAATAGATGACTTCTATGAGTGTGATCAGGATTTTACCTCTAACCCAAAGGAACCAAAATCGAAACGGTTTCCAAAATCTTCTTCTTCTGTGATTGGCAGGTTATCGAAATATGTCTTTGGATCGTCGACTCGGGTTGCTCCAAGCACATAACCGGGAATCTAAAGCTGCTGATCAATTTCGTCTGGAAATTCATGGGAACCGTACGTTTCGGAAATGATCATGTAGCAGCTATCATGGGTTATGGAGATCTACCTTTCGGAAATTATTTGATCACTCGGGTTTACTATGTCCAAGGGTTGGGACACAATTTGTTCTCAGTCGGGCAGTTCTGTGATGCATATTTAGAGGTTGCTTTTAGGAAAAACGCTTGCTTCGTTAGAAACTTGGATGGCATTGATCTCTTAACTGGGAATCGTGATACAAACTTTTATGCTATCGACATTAACCAAATGGCCTCTTCATCACCAATATGTCTTATGACACGCGCATCTGGAACTCAGTCCTGGTTGTGGCACAGACGGTTATCCCATCTCAATTTCGACACCATCAACAAAATTGCCAAAGACAACATCGTCAATGGACTTCCAAAGTTCAAATACACCAAGGATCACTTATGTCCATCATGCGAACAAGGTAAAAGCAAAAGAGCATCATATAAACCCAAATCCGTACCTAGTTCGGAAGCAAAGTTGCATATGTTGCACATGGATTTATGTGGCCCAATGAGAGTTGAAAGCATTAATGGGAAAAAGTATATTCTTGTTATCGTCGATGATTATTCAAGATATACATGGGTTAAGTTTCTGAGATCAAAAGACGAAGCACCAGGCATCATCATCACCTTTCTGAAACGCATTCAAGTACTTCTTCAAACTCCAGTAAGGGTTGTAAGAACAGACAACGGCACATAATTCACAAATCAGGAGTTAAGAGCTTATTTTGAAGATGTAGGAATTACTCATCAGACATCAGCTGTTAGAACTCCACAGCAGAATGGGGTAGTTGAAAGAAGAAATAGAACTCTTGTGGAAGTTGCTCGCACAATGCTAATCTATTCTAGTGCACCGTTATTTCTATGGGCTGATGCGGTTGCCACTGCTTGTTTCACTCAGAACCGATCCCTAATCCATCCAAGATTCAATAAAACCCCATATGAGCTTGTGAACAACAGAAAACCTGATATCTCTTACTTTCATGTGTTTGGCGCTTTGTGCTATCCTACGAATGACAGAGAAGATCTTGGAAAACTGAAAGCAAAAGGTGATATTGGAATCTTCATTGGATATTCAGATAACTCGAGGGCATTCAGGGTGTATAACAGAAGGCTAAGGAGGATCATGGAGACGATGAATGTGACGTTTGACGAACTTTCACAGATTATGGCTTCTGAGAGACTCGCTCTAGAACCCGCACTAAACCGACAGACTTCTGGACACATCAGTTCAGGACTCGTACCTCAAAGAGCTCAATCAACTTCGTTTGACAATCCTAAAGAACAAGAATGGGAGAATTTCTTCGAGTTAATGTTCGATGAATACTATGGTGGAACGTCGACAAATGCATCAAACCATCATTCCGCTGCACCCGCTCAAAATCATCCTCCACCACCAACAGAAGATGCATCTACAACGGTCGAAACCAATGCACCAACTCCATCAACATCATCTACATCTACTCAAGTTATTGCACCCGTTCTACCAGTAGTTGATGAGCAAAACCAAAACCATAACGATGCAATGTTAGATGAAGACTTATTTGAAAACCCGTTTGCTACGGAATCAGCTGAATCTTCTTCAATCTTACGAGAACCATCTAACTCGCATATGTTTAAGCAACGGTATCCTTCTACTCTGAAGTGGACAAAAGACCACCCAATTGAACAAGTTATTGGTGAACCTTCAAGGCCAATTCAGACGAGACGTCAACTTGCCACCGATTGCGACTTGTGCATTTACCTTTGCTCAATTAGCAATCTAGAGCCAAAGAACATTCGTGAGGCAATGGTAGATCCCGCATGGATAGAAGCAATGCAGGAGGAACTTCTTCAATACCGTCTACATGACTCGTGGGAAAAGGTTCCAAGACCCATTGACGTTCGCGTCATCGATCTTAAATGGTTATGGAAGAACAAACGGGATGAAGAAATGACTGTTATTCGCAACAAAGCTCGTCTTGTGGCCAAAGGATACAGACAAGAGGAAGGAATAGACTTTGAAGAGTCATTCGCTCCGGTAGCTAGACTAGAAGCAGTCAGGATATTCTTGGCCTATGCAGCTCACAAAAACATCACGGTTTATCAGATGGACATTAAGACCGCGTTCTTGAATGGAACTCTGAAAGAAGAAGTGTACGTGAGTCAGCCAGAAGGCTTCATAGACATGGAACATCCAGACTACGTCTACAAACTCAAAAAGGCAATCTATGGTTTAAAACAAGCTCCGAGAGCGTGGTATGACGAACTGTCCTCTTTCCTGATCCAAAACAATTTCACCAAAGGAACAGTTGATCCTACCTTGTTTACACAAAAATGCAAAAATGACATTTTGATTGTTCAGATTTACGTGGACGACATCATCTTTGGGTCCACTAATCCGAATCTTTCAAAACATTTTGAAAATCTCATGAAAAGCAAATTTGAAATGTCCATGATGGGGGAACTAAAATTCTTTCTTGGTTTACAAATACATCAGTCCCCTCGTGGAATTTTTATAAATCAAGCTAAATACACAAATGAGATTTTGAAAAATCATGGTATGGACAATTGTGACTCGGTCGGAACACCAATGATAACTTCACCAAAAATTGGAGCCGATATGTTTGGGAAACCTATTGATCCGAAGAAATATCGGAGCATGATTGGTTCTCTCATGTACCTCACTGCTAGTCGACCAGATATTCATTTTGCTGTATGCTTATTAGCACGGTTTCAGGCAAAGCCTACCGAACTGCACCTCAAAGAGGTTAAAAGGATCTTTCGGTACCTGAAGACATCCATTCACATGGGACTTTGGTATCCGAAGGAATCCGGATTTGATCTAATTGCCTTTTCAGATGCGGACCACGCAGGTGATCAAGTTACAGCAAAAAGTACATCCGGAGGAGCACAATTTTTGGGTGAAAAGTTAGTAAGCTGGTCTTCAAAGAAACAAGATTGCACTGCATTGTCAACTGCTGAAGCTGAGTATGTGTCTCTATCTGCGTGTTGTGCTCAAGTTCTATAGATGAGAACACAACTCACAGATTATGGCTTTACTTTCGATAAAATACCTATGTATTGTGACTCGAAAAGTGCCATAGCCATATCATGCAATCCTGTTCATCACTCAAAGACTAAGCATATCAGAGTCCGCTATCATTTCATCAAAGAGTACGTCGAAAATGGTACTGTTGAATTATTCTTCGTGAAGACTGATTACCAACTCGCCGATCTATTAACTAAAGCCCTTCCAAAAGAAAGGTTTGAGTATTTAGTTCGACGAATTGGAATGCGAAGCCTAACCCCTGAGGAGTTAGAACGTCTTCTCGATTCTTCTTGAAAATGATTTTCCAAAAAGCTTCGCTGTAAATATTTTTGAAAAACAAAATACAAAATTTGAAAAACTAACAAAAGCAAAATATAAAAATATAAAACTTTCAAAAATACAAAAACAATATAAAATCAAAAATCCAAAAATATTCTTCTCACGACATGTCTCTCGTATAATCGATATTCTGTACGTATCTAGAAATGTCATTCAACAATGATACGGGCATGTACAGATGCTTGAGCGAGAGTTCTTTAATTTGTTTTCTAAAACATGTCGTTTCTCAAAATTTCTTCAATAATGGCTTTCGTATACATCAGTACGAAACCCGGACCGAAATGATGACTTTTGATTATTTTCAAATCAAAACTCGTGCTTTGATCGAAAAATGAGGTGTACGCTTCAGTGCACTACATTTAAAAATGGTGAGAAATCATCATCATCTTGAGCACCTTTTCAAGATTGTGCAATTTTTGTGCTCAAGATAACTCCCTCTAAAACCCTTTAATTGATTATGCTTTATTAAAGGGGGAGTATAAAACAACAATGTTCCAAATTCATGCTTAAATCAAATCCGTTTGTCTCCCCAAAAGATTCTAAATTGTTTGTTTAATCCGTTGATATCAAAAATATCACGATTATGCTATTTTTGAGGGGGGGGGAGACGTGATTAAAATGTGATCAAAAAGTTTTTAATGATCGTGGTTTGAATCTCAAATGAGCTCGACTCAGACGGAACCAATGAATTGACGAGCAATCATGTACCATCTCGAGAAACTTTCTATGACTTGACCAGGACGGGTAATAATTTCAAGCTAGTTCTCTAGTGATGTAAACGTGTCTCGAATCGGTCTAGTTCAATTAAAGTCGATCAATTCAAAAAGACAAAGACGTCATGGACCCAGTGACACACTGCACTAAACCTTCTAGCCACTCAATTCCTCTCAAAAGGGATTTGTTTCATTCTCACTGGGAACCCTACATAATCTATCGACTTTCTCTTAGAGATTGTTGGTATTGAAGAAGGAGACCCTCTCCTTAGTCTCCGCTCAGGAAAACCAAAATGCACTTGTTGAGTCTAGAGCCACGAGATTCATCAAAAGATCTCATAGGAACACTTGACATGACATCGCTTATTGTTCATCAATAAGGACACAAGTGATATATTCTAGAGTCCTACGCAGATCTTAGCAATCTGCCAGAACATTTATGAGAAGTTTCACGTCTGTGATTCTTCAGTGATTGAATGGAAACTCCTGCCAGGGTCAACATCAAGCAGCCCTGACAGCAGATCACTTTGGTAACTCCCCGTGGATTACGCTTAGTGTGTCTCAAACGGTCTACAGTCGTGGGGTGATGCTTCGGTGTACCTCAGCGACTCATCTGAACTGTAGGTGTACTTCGGTATATCGTGTTATCTCACTTGTGGGACTCCAGTTCAGGAACGGCCTTTGTGAGAATTAGAGATGTGTTTTCACACTATGCTGTTAACACCCTCGAAATTCAAACTTATAAGTGCCGGAATCCGCTTATTACTAACAATGTTTTATGTTTTCTTCTTATGGAAGCTCCGGAGCGGATGGATCGTGCAGACTCGCCACATGCTCATACCAACCACACATGAAAGTTCTCATCAAAATCAAAGGCAACTCAAAGTTAAAGATGATTCTTCGTCAATGTCAAAGAATCTACAAAGTGTAAAGACTCGAGAACTACATCATTGGTAACCAAAAGACAAATAGAAGTGTGAGCATGGTGGAGAATGACGTGGAGACACCTAACCAACGAAGTTGACAATGGCAGACTACCACATTAACTGATCACAAAGCATGAAGGAACAAAGAATCAAGACTATTCAATATCTACACACAAAGTCCTAGCTCAAGAAAAGTAGAGACCTAATCAAGTGGAGCATCGTTTGAATGACCACCCCTTAGGGGGAGATTGTTAGCCTTAATAGTTTTATTAGAAGTGATGGTCATTCACGTTTAGGAACTTTATAATGTGTGTTAGATATCGTGATAGAATAGTCAACGGGCTCGTGGATTGGACTAAGCTAAATGGGCTTTAGTTTAGTTAAGCTAGCATTGAATAATGGCGTGTAACCCATGTCCAATCCAAGTCCACGAAGCCCAAGCCAAGCCCATGGAAAGCCTTTAGGGCAACATGTGTCTTGTACTATAAATACCCCTCAAATGGTCATTTGAGGGGTGTGCTTGAAAGTGTGTGTGTGTGTGTGTGTTTTCATTATTGAATATACAACATCTTGTGTTTATCTTTTCTCACATCATACACGAATTTATATCTTCAAGTCACCATCTTTCTCATCTTATTTCTAAGCTTTATTTGTGTTTGTTTCACGTGGTTATACTTGTATACGTGTTGGGTTTGCTTGGTAAAGTGATAAGGTTGATAAAACTAAGGTCCTACAAGGAGTAATCAGTGACATTAAAGGGAGCAGGTCAAAGTCTCAAGACAAAACAAGGAATGATAGGACCTCGCAAGCTAAGAATGTGCACTGGAAAAGAGTAGAAGAACAATCTAGGAACTTTAAGTTTGAACCGAATAAAACGAATCGTGTTGATTCTAGTATTAGCCATAGGCGTACTGTAATTAATTCGAATTCTGATACTATTCTGATACTATTTGCAAACCTTGTATTGATGTTTTGCCTAATGATGTTAATTGTCCAGTTAGTATTGTTAATGCTAAAATTCATGCTAAGAAGGCTAAAAGGCAAAAACGAAAGAAAGTTAGAAAACAGTGGAAACCCACAGGAAGAACATTTAGTAAGGTAGGCTATTATTGGATACCTGTTGGTCATAAGACTAATCAGACAATGCCCACTAGAAAATGGATGCCTACTGGTAGAACTATTCCCTTAAGAAGTGTGCACACTGTGAACAGGGCTAATACAGACACTAGTACTGCATCTATTCACAATGATTCCATTGCCTTAATTTCTGATATGAATGCTTCTATTTCTGGTGTGGGTGTTCCAACCATTGTCACTAACCAAATGGAACCCATTCTTGCATGGGGATCCCAATTATCCAGTTATCCATTCTTGTCTGTGTTCAACTGCAGATCGTTCAAATCGTTCTGTGGTACCTGGACTCAGGCTGTTCCAAGCATATGACTGGCGACCGGTCACGGCTCATGAACTTCGTGAGCAAATTCATCGGGACAGTTAGATTCGGGAATGATCATTTCGGTGCTATTATGGGTTATGGAGACTATGTTGTTGGCAAAAGTGTTATCTCCAGGGTTTACTATGTAGAAGGTCTTGGTCACAACTTGTTCTCTGTTGGTCAATTCTGCGATTCTGATCTAGAAGTAGCCTTCAGAAAACATACCTGCTTCGTTAGAGAACTTGATGGTAAGGAACTTTTAAGAGGTTCACGTGGTTCAAATCTATACACCATCTCTATCGAAGATATGATGAAGTCTTCTCCAATTTTCTTGCTGTCAAAGGCCTCTAAAACAAAGTCATGGTTATGGCATCGTCGTCTCAATCACTTGAACTTCGGTACCATCAATGATCTCTCCAGAAAGGACTTAGTTGTAGGTTTACCTAGACTCAAGTATGAAAAGGATCACCTTTGTTCAGCGTGTCAATTGGGAAAAAGCAAGAAGTATGCCCATAAACACAAACCTACTAACTCTGTCACAGAAGTTCTTCATATGATTCATATGGATTTATGTGGACCAATGAGGGTGCAGAATATCTTTGGGAAGAAATATGTGTTAGTTATGGTTGATGATTACTCTAGATTCACCTGGGTCAAGTTCTTAAGGACAAAGGATGAAACTCCTGATATCATCATCAAACTCATCAAACAGCTGCAGGTTCGACTTAACAAAACAGTCAGAATAATCCGAATAGACAATGGAACTGAGTTTGTTAACAAACAACTCAGTGAATTTTATGAAAGCGTTGGAATCAGCCATCAAAGAAGTGTTCCACGAACTCCTCAACAGAACGGTGTAGTTGAAAGACGAAATCGAACTCTTGTAGAAGCCGCTAGAACAATGCTGATTTACTCAAAGGTTCCAATGTTTCTCTGGGCTGAAGCTATTGCCACTGCATGCTACACACAAAATCGTTCCCTGATTCACACTGTTCATGGAAAAACTCCATATGAACTTGTCCACAACAGAAAACCTAATCTCTCTTTCCTTCGTGTGTTTGGTGCATTGTGTTATCCAACTAATGAGGGATAAGACTTAGGCAAACTTAGAGCTAAAGCAGACATTGGAGTATTTGTAGGGTATGCACGAAACAAAAAGGGATACCGAATCTACAACAAAAGAACCCGAAATATCATGGAAACAATTCACGTTACGTTTGATGAGCTGACCGGTCAGATGGCTCCTGGACAATCCAGTTCAGGACCCGCACTTCAAAACAGTCCCATTGGTTCATCCCTTGTTCCAAACTCTTCTCAAGAAACTCCATATGTACCTCCATCTGAAGATGATTTAAAGAAATTGTTTGATCCTATGTTTGATGAACTTTATGAGCCAAGTACTAATGAGGTGTCAATTTCTACAACAGAGGCTGCTCATATTCCTGAGAATGAAGTCAATCCCTCAGTCTCAATATCTTTAAGTCAAGAAGCACCTGCTGCTGATCCTTCAGTCTCATCAACAAATCATCATTCTTCAAATGTACATCATGGAACTGTTTCTGGCATCAATGATGAAGTTAATCCCTTTGCTACTCCTGAAGATGCTCCATTTGAAAACATATTTGCTCCTGAATCATCATCAGAACCATCTTCTTCAAGAGACATCAACTCTGCTACCTCAGTCCCTCAACAACTGCCACATGAACACCTTAGAAAATGGACTCACGATCATCCATTGGACAACATCATTGGAAATCCCTCTCGTCCTGTATCAACACGGAAACAACTTGCAACCGATGCCTTATGGTGTTTCTTCAACTCCGTACTCTCAAAGATCGAACCAAAGGATGTCAAAACTGCCATGAACGAAGACAGCTGGTTCAATTCTATGCAAGATGAAATTCATGAGTTTGATCGACTTGATGTATGGGAGTTAGTACCTACTCCAGAGTGTGCCATGATTATTGCTCTAAAATGGATCTTCAAAGTGAAACTTGATGAGCATGGTGATGTATTGAAGAACAAGGCTCGATTAGTTGCTAAAGGATACCGTCAAGAGGAGGGTATTGACTTTGAAGAATCTTTTGCTCCTGTTGCTCGAATCGAGGCAATCAGAATCTTTTTGGCTAATGTTGCTAGTAAGAACATGGTAGTCTATCAGATGGATGTAAAGACGGAATTTCTGAACGGAGATCTTAAAGAAGTCGTCTACGTCAGCCAACCTGAAGGATTTGTGAATCAAGAGCATCCTACTCACGTTTATCGTTTGAAGAAGGCTCTTTACGGTTTAAAGCAAGCTCCAAGGGCATGGTATGATACACTGTCAAAGTTTCTTCTATCTACCGGATTTAGCAAAGGAGCAGTTGATCCAACATTGTTCACCAGGAAGTCAGGCAAACATTTAATTCATGTTCAAATTTATGTTGATGATATTATCTTTGCCTCGACTGACCCCAATGAGTGTGACCGTTTTTCAAATGAAATGAGTTCAAATTTTCAAATGTCAATGATGGGACAAATGTCATTTTTCTTGGGATTACAAATTTCGCAAAGTCCCGGAGGCATTTTCATAAATCAATATAAATATGCAACTGAGATCTTAAAGAAATTTGGATTTGATTCAAGTGACCCTGTCGACACTCCCATGATTGATCGAACCAAATTAGATGAGGACCACTCAGGGATCATGATTGACCAAACAAAATATCGTAGTATGATTGGATCCCTGATGTACCTCACTGCTAGTAGACCAGACATCTTGTTCGCTGTTTGCATGTGTGCTAGATACCATGCTAACCTACTAAAAGGCACCTTGAAGCGGTTAAAAGGGTCTTTCGGTATCTCCAAGGAACCATCAATATGGGTCTCTGGTACCCGAAGGACACCGGTATGTCACTAACAGCCTATGCAGATGCTGATCATGCAGGGTGTCAAGATACTCGTCGAAGTACATCTGGAGGTGCTCAGTTTTTGGGTGATAAGCTTGTGAGCTGGTCTTCAAAGAAGCAAATGTGTACTTCTATTTCCTCTACAGAGGCTGAATACATAGCCATGTCATCTTGTTGTGCTCAAATCTTATGGATGAGATCTCAACTATCTGACTATGGCTTTGAATTCAACAAAATCCCTCTGTACTGTGATAATAAAAGTGCTATTGCTCTCTCATGCAACAACGTTCAACACTCAAGAGCAAAGCATATCGACATTCGACATCAT
This sequence comes from Chrysanthemum seticuspe, assembly GCA_019973895.1. Taxonomy (NCBI): domain Eukaryota; kingdom Viridiplantae; phylum Streptophyta; class Magnoliopsida; order Asterales; family Asteraceae; genus Chrysanthemum; species Chrysanthemum seticuspe. Next base: position 269,920,869 of record BPTQ01000004.1, read on the forward strand.
TTCATCAGGGAACAAGTGGAAAAAGGTGTGGTGGAACTCTATTTTGTGAGGTCTGAATACCAGTTAGCAGACATCTTCACCAAAGCTCTTCCAAGAGAACGTTTTGAGTTTATTCTTCCACGACTTGGCTTGAAAAGCCTTCAACCAAAAACACTCAAACGTCTTCAGGAGGAAGACGAGGAGTAAAAGGTTTCCTTCATCTATCTCTTGTAAATATCTATTCAAAAATCAAATAGAAAAATATAAAACTTTCAAAAATCCATAAAAAAAATTGAAAAATCTTGAAAAATTCCAAAAATATTGTCTTTTTGTCATGTTTTCCTCGATTCGATAATATCTACGGTCTTTGTGTTGTCATTCAAAAAATGACACGGGACTTTAGATGTTGTTCGAATGTTTAAAATATATATATATATATATATATATATATATATATATATATATATATATATATATATATATATATATATATAGTGTAGGGTTATTTTCAGAACCAAGAAAAGGTCGAGAACTGCGAGAACCGATCTTATCCATTCATTTTTTGATCAATGGCTAAAAACATTAGTGGCATAATTGTAATAAATTTAAATATCAAGTTACATTTTATAAAGGATGGAAGGGCATTTATGTAATCTTGTATCACCCTAAAAAACTGCATAATTTCTTTTATTCATAAATTCCTGCATCTCTTCCATTTTAACCTAGTAACTGCATCCTCTCATTAACCCACCCCAAAAACCAACTGCCGCCTCTATTTTCTAGATCCATTTCTCAGCCAACAAAAAAAACGAAGAACGATCACGTTTATAAATCTTTTGCAAGCGAAAAAAGATATCACGTTTTTAATCCAAGATCATCACAAATGTTATTGTTAAATACATATGACTGATTCATGTTGCAAGAGAAAAAGATTTATGATTCATTTTTTTTAGGTTCGATCTACAAAAGAATACAACAATGAAACGTCACTGTCACGATCATCTTATCACATATTTAAGGTTTGATTTTTTAATTTTTTATTGTATCCACCTTCATTGTTTTTTATTCTTCATGATGGTTTCTTTTTAATTAAATGTTTTTTTAGTATACAAAGTCATCACTCAAATTAACTTTTTTTTTTTAATTTTTTTTTAACGATTGCCATAAATTAAAGATAATACCCGGTTCGACATTCGTTATAAATTTTGTAATTTTTGCTTGATTTTGCTTTTGGTTTCATGACCACATCATGGTTTTTATATTTTACTAACTTGTTCTTGTTTTGTTTGTTGACTACAATATGTTTACGATGACATGTTTTTTTTATGATCTATATTTTTCACTTTTTTATTCTTGATTTGTTTTAGTTTGCGTTTCATGATGGTTGATTGTGTTATGATTTGAAAATAAAGATGGTAACAAATTATATACTTCAATTCATATTAAGTATATGTTGATATGTTATAATCGTAGTATTATTTTACTCAGCGGAAGTTGTGATATTTATGTAATTGTTCTTACTCTGGTTATAGTCTACTTTCATTAGTTAATAGATTTCGATTATTAGCTTGCCAATACGTTATGTTATGTTATTTGTTAGGTTTATGGTTGGTATAAAAAACTCAATGAAATTGCGTGCATATGTGTTAGTAAAGATTGTGCATGCGTGTTATGTTATTTGCTAGGTATATGGTGGGAATAAAAATTCATTGAAATTGATGGTGCATATCTGTTTCAAGATTGATATAAATTTAATAAAAAGGTGTGTATGTTTTAATTTGTGCATACGTGTTTACATTGTACATACATTTGCTAGTTGTTCACAATTAAAAATAATAACTGTGTAATTTCAGGTATTGATAAGACACAAGTGTTGATCATTATGAGGAGCAATACCAATATAAAGATTACACATGTGTTTTCAACAAGTACATCATTTCTAATGAATTTGATGAGAAAGTGAAGCGTGCACATATGTTTTTGGAAGGGTACTCATATGTTAATGGAAGAGTGCACACATGTTTTTGAATGACGTGCACATCTATGTTTAACAAGATACATTTGTATTTAAATTTATTTCATTTGATATCAAATTTTGTGTATACTATTTATGTTTTTGGTTTGTTACAAATTTAGATGTTACATGTATATATATTTATGTTTTTGGCAATAAATCTCGAAGATTAGAGAATGTACACTAGAAACATATATGCAATTACCATTTTAAAAAACACATACGCACCATACTTTTAAAAAACATAAATGTTGAAAAAAAAACTATTCAAAAATTTAAGTGGTTTAAGCAATTAAACACTACATTACGAAGAAAAACACATATTTAAAAAAACACATGTGCACATTGACTTATATGAGAAAAACACATATGCATATTACTTTTTGAAATCATGAAAAAAGAAAAAAAAATTCCAAAAAAAAAAAAAAAAAAAAAAAAAAAAAAAAAAAAAAATCCTAAAATTTAGGAACTAAAAACACGTTTTTTATTAAAAAAATCAAAAAGAAAATAAAAAATGTACTTTTACTATTATGCCCTTTTGAATTAAATAATAAAATTAAATAACCAAAAAAATCTGATTGGTTGATGCTGGTTCTCGCAGTTCTCGACCTTTTCTTGGTTCTGAAAAGAACCCTTCCCTATATATATATATATATATATATATATATATATACTAGTTTTCGAAGCCCGCCCAATGGGCGGGCATGACTTATAATTATTTGTTTGTTGTTTTTTGTTAACTGAAATACATTTTTTACCCTGTTGGACTTTTCACGTCTAATCTAAATGCAAGTTGGTTATTTCATCAGATTTATAGAAAAACCGGTTAACCAAAAAATGTCTAGAAAATTTGTAGTAAAGAGTCATGTCAAAAAGGATTTTTGTCACAAACACGTGACCAGAATGTTGTCTGAGAGTAAAAAGTACACACAATATGATCAGGAGCATCATCTTGCTTGCACATAACCCGAGGGACCGCTGTTTAAACGAACAACCATTTTAGCAGCCCATGTCAAGTAAGCATGACCACCTGCACCAAATGCGTGGCTGTCTGCCCCATATTCATTTTCAATCTGAACCATTACATATACTTATTAATGATACCTGCGATGTAAACATTGTAGATGGTATAAACGAATGCAAACTTGACTTCTAAACAACAAAATCTTGAGAAGAAGTTACCTGAGAGAGGATTATTGGGCCACTTTGAAACTTGAACAACTTTTCATCCTTCATCATTTGATCTATTTTTGCGGTATGCTTTTGCATCGCATTCTGCATACATGAAATTTTACAACTTGATTATATTTTTTTATGAGATAAAAGTTCAGTAACTAATATTTGGGTTGCAATTCTACTGTAATCTGTCAAATGGGTCAAAAAATCGACCAAATTACTCCAATATTTACAATTTTAAAATCAGTTCATTCAAAAACTTAAAAAATCTCTGACACCAGAAATGCGTAAATGCACACATTATAATTAAGATAAGTCTGATATTAAGTATATGTGTCAAAGTTGTGTAATATTTTTTAGGTTGACTTTTAGTCTAACTGATATTGTACTCTTGCACAAAAACATTAATTTTCGTTTAATATTTACAACCTGTAAATCAATATGTACAAAAGCATTAAATTATCTTTTGCAATACAGACATGTGATCAATATCTGAGCCTAGTAGTGACACAACTCCATGCTAGTTCCTGGGTAGCTATGTGATCAACTCCATCACTTGTAAATTCTGAGTGAAACCATTGATATACAACCATTATGGTTATATAAGTGGAGTCATGATGGGCGGGTCCGAATGTTAAAATATTGAACAAAATAGATTCATGTTAAAAGGGGTAAATTTTACTTTCCCAAAAACACAATTTAATTTTTTAATAAATGGTATGCGTGTGACTTGTAACTAAAAAACAACGGCGAAATTAAGAAGAGACTTTGACATCAATCACCCCTGCACAAGATGTTAACACCCTTTAAGATCACTCAAAACAATAAGCCTATGATGGATGATGAAAAAATAAGCCAATTGCTAATAAACATAACTGTCAATCTAACTTCTCTCATTGAACTATCTTTCTTATGTAAAGAGGAATGAGTGAGGGGCAAACAACATGGTGTACATTAAGAAAGTTATCTTTATGTAGTCGTCTAATATATGAGGTTGAAAATCCATAATGGAGGTAAAAATGCTTATGGGGGCGCTTAAAATAGATGGATTCAGACACCCCCTTACACAATATTTTGTTACACTAAAAAATGCTTATCTGATCTACAAAAGTACATAGATGAACTATATAATAAGTAATCCAAAACCCAATATAATTATGCAAATTATATGCTAATACTAACATGCTTATTTTCAAATGCTTATTTATGAGTGTTTGGAATCGCTTACTATAAACTGCTTATATGCAATAAGTAGACTTTAATAAGGAATCCCAAACACCCCCTTACACAAGTTGGTTTTTTGATTTTTTTTATTATACACTAAAAAATGCTCATCCGATCTAGAAAAGTACGTAAATAAGCTCTAGACTAAGTAATCCAAAACCCACCCTAATTACATAAATTATATGCAATACGAACCTGTTTATTTTCAAATGCTAATTTAGGAGTGTGTGAATTCGCTTAGTATAAACTGCTTAATTGCTTCGAAATAGTCAGGTACGAACATGCTTATTTTCAAGTACTATTTTTAAAAAAACTAATGTGAGCCTAAATTTCACTTTTCTAGAGCCCAACTCACAAACAAACCAATTACATCAAAAGTTCATTTTCAGAAAAGAAATTGGAAACTAAAGGGAATTTGACTTCCTAATCTTTTCCACTATACAAACTTGTTACCAGAATAAGATTCATGTTTGTCGAAATTCTACTTAGATAATGATACATCTACAGATATGGGTGGTTTTCTATCATCCTACATAGAACTATCTCAAATGAAGCATAAGTTTTTGTTAGTCATGAGAAATTCAAGTCCTCAATGGCATTGCATATGCATGGTTCCAGTCACTGGCAAGGTTTGGACTCTTAGAAATGTGTTTCATATGCCCACAATCATCAAGTGTATCTTATCTTTAAGAAAACTTGGTAAGAGCAATTTGGTAACCACCATGTCTGTAGCGGATGGTGTGCTTAAGAATGGTGCCTGATGATTCAGTAGACTCGGCTCCAGGAGCATCGCCAGGTGATGGACCAGCACCTGGTGCACCAGGTTGGTTGTAGAGTGACTGGCCAAGCTGCATAACTTCTTGGTTAAGAGCAGCCATAGCATCTTTAATGGTCTGTGTTGAGCCACCAGATATGGCCTCCTTGAGTGAACCCAGTTTCTCCTCGACCTTATCTTAAACAGCGACGGGAACTTTCTCTCCCAATTCTTTCAACTGTTTTTCAGTCTTCTTTGTACCTATGCATTAAATTAATCACAGTACCAGATGGCCAGCACACAACTGATGGAACTGAATTCATGAATTTATCTTCATATAACATTCCGCCTGACTTTATACTCCAGACCCTCAAATGAAAATCCTCTCCACCTAATACATCCATATGTTAAATAAGCTAAAACTGCTCTGGAAGATTTTAAATAATTGGAACGGAAAATACATGTCATGAAAAATCTCTCTGATGGGTCTGTTCAATGAAACTTATTTTGTTATGCATTGTTAAGTATATGAGTCAAAACTTTCGTCTTTAATTTGACCAAATGAGGAAGTTACTGATAGAAGTAGCTTATAACGATATTGCATAGAAGTTAACTTGAAACCCATATAATAAGAAAGAATGATGTACCTGTTGAGATGCAGCGATAGAAACCCTTGAATGAATGAACTGCACTAAGCAATCAGGAAGGTTAGGCACCGTTTTCAGCAACCACCCATGAAGCTTCCCTATAGGAAGTTCAAAGTTGTATATCAGACCCAATAAGACTATCATCCCACATATTTAATTCAGCATCACAAACGATGATTATCATTAGTCGCCAAACCACGAGTCACATATTTAGTTTTGGATAATCAGTTTAGTTAATCAAAGTGTCAACATACGGGTTCTCATTGTATTTTCAGGATCATTTTACAATCAAAATTTGCAAAACAAACCAAGATATCTTATTATCACAAGTTATAGTAGTTGCACATCGAGAAAAATGTGTAGTTACTTTTATGTGCTAGATTTTATGTGAGTCAAGTCTAGCTTTGCTTTCTGCTTTTCTTACCTTTTGTTTCATTCTTTCTCTATTATTGTTATTATCTTATTACTTAACATCCAAGCTTCATTTGGATCTGGCATTCCGTCTTTTTAAGGTACTGAAAACATCTCGATACTTGGGGTACTATACAGGTTCAAGAAAAGAAAGTGAAGAAAATTGCAACCATGAATGTGGACCTTTCTAGAGTTGCTGGACTGACTTGTGAATCAGCTGATGAAACAATGACTTTTCTGGAATCGATAGGGCAAAACTGAAGGATAAACATCACAATATTATAGTCAATGATATAGAAAAACAGCCAAACATTAATTAAAAAAATATATATATGCAACTGTTAAAATACACACCTGAAATCCAGTTATTCTATTGGAGTGTTTGTGCAATGCAACATACAAATATAATAAACATGAAATATGTGTGATCTATATAAGGTTTTTGCTAAGATAAAAAATTGTTTGCAGACCAAGAAACCTAACCCATCCATTTCAGCCAACCCTGTTTTAACCCATTACTAATAGGCATTACCTTAAGCAACGATGAAGGAATGGTTCACAAGATGTTGGTAATGTTTATTGTTTCTTCCCTGCTCAGTTTCAAGAAATCATATCTACATAACCATATGTAATTAGGACTACATAAACACACTTCTCTAAAACCTTGATGAACCTACCACCGAAAGGTGTCAAAGACTGCCTTGGACCATGAACCTACCACCAAAATTTGAGAACTTTAGACGACCAGCTATTAAAGTTAAACATGTCTTAAATCTTAAAGCTTATGAACGATCTTTTATACACAATGACGCAAGATGAGTCTCCCTTACCCCAAGCCGGTATGAACCAAAAGTATATAATACTTCGTTTGCGTCTTCTAGCATCTGATCTGTGTACCCTTGTAGACGCGTACGTTGCTTCACCCAATCAACTATAATCTATAAAACAACAGTGGCAGTGAAAACATATACAGAAATCAGTAAAGTAAACTACCAAACCTTTCACGTTAACCAAATGCCACACTGTTTATAACAAACATTTATATATATTAATGATTTATGGTGTAAAAATCACATGATTTATAGTGTAATCATTAATCAAAGTGAAAAATCATAAACCCGCAACTCAATTACCTAAAAAAACAAAAGTCCTAAATCTATTGTACATTACTTGCTGATAGTAGCAAGCTGCTTATGAAAGTTTGTATCAATAATTTTCTCCAAATAATCAAATTGGTTTTTAAGAATCCAAATGCTTCTCATACTCTCCCTTTGCCGCCAACCTGTAGAGAACTGAACTGGACATCCAAACTGCAATATGAATGACATATTAGAGAATGAGTAATAACATTTAAGAAAGTTGACAGAGAATAGGTTATAATTATAAATAATTATCATTAAGTTTTTTATTGTGACATTGCCTTTACTAATTGTGCACCGAGAGCTAAAGCCTTGGACATATACGTTCCTTGGCTAATTCCTTCACCTAGGATAATGAGTAATAACATTTTCTTAAAGGCAACAATGAACCGGAAATAATTGTAAATAATTATCACTAAGATTTTGTTCGTGACATTACCATAACTGCTTGTGCATCAAGAGCTAAATCCTTGAGTATATTTGTTCATTGTCTAATTTCTCGATCTAGGATAATTGGTATTCGTCCTTGAGCAGCTACCACCTGCAAGCTGAATAGATTCCTTATAGAAAATTGATATTTGTGTCAATGTACTTGTAACAATAAATTAACAAACAAACTACACTTGCACCTTAGTCAGAGCATACTTTACCACTTGTTCAAGAACATCTTGGATGGTCGTTTAACACCAGGAAGTTTGGGTGTTCTTTTCTTCACATATAATCATGGTGATTCGAAAACAGCCTAAAGGAAAAATGGCCTACAACTGCAGATGGAACTGTTTAAGAACCAAGCAATAGGTTGTTGACATTCCCAAATAAAGTGACCATGTTATAAACCAAAGTGCTAAAACTTCCACCCTCTTTAAGGAAATAAAAAAAAAATGAAGTTGATGACACTTACGTCTGCGTGATGCTGATGATATGGCTGGTGACTCTACATCTCTTGTCGAATGTTGGGCGTGTGGATCAGGAATACCTAGAATGATTGAAACAAAAAATAATTAAGAAGGTGTGAACCAAGTTCCGACACAAAGATTAAGTTGCACGTGCATTAGTATTCTAACATACCCGATACCACTATGTCAAACCTCCTTTTGCGCAAACCATATGTACGCCGGCCAGTTGTTGTAACCCATTAGTTACGGTGACCATGTCATTACACATTTGAATGTCCTAAAAGTACTGGAAGCTAGTAATGGATGAACATATCATACCTGAATCTAAACCCACATGGGCTTGTGGACAGTTGCCAGAGGTGTGAGTAGAAGTAGCCATATTCGTCACTGTAATTAGAATGCAAACGATATAAGCACGGACAGGCTGTTGACGAAGATGTATACTAATATGGATAACTGAAGTATGCTACCTTGTGGCTGTTGTCTTTGTTGTATGTACCCATGTTAATTATCATTATATATATATATATATATGGCTTCAATTCAGCTAAAATAAACACAACAAAATGAACAACATTATGTTAGTAAACGCTACCTGGGATATAAATTGGAATGAATAGTTGGAAATGATATATTATAGAATCGGAGACCTGTAATCAGTAGATTCTGTATTAGTATTAGTTTACGTCTGGAACATCAAAGTTCAAGTTCCAAAGGAGGTTGCTATGCTCTTATTTTGGCAAGACATTTAGAAGGAAATACATATGCCACGACCTTTAACATCATTAGTGCACTCGAGTGATTAAAAAGCCCTGGATTTAAACAGATTACTTATTTATTATGATTTCATTTTCATATCAAAATACCATTTATTAGAAAAAAAATATGTGTTGATCCTTTGGATGTGGGCTTTGACACACCGGGCATCGACATGATTCATTACATGAATCGATAACATATGCTTCACAGAACACTGTTAAAAAATGTGAAAAAATTGTTATTTTGTAGATTCATATTGTACCATGCCCACAGTTGAGTACAACAGGTCGATAGAGAAGCTCTTTACATATCGCAAAAAGTAAATCGGTGATATTCACCTGCTTGTGACAATCCTCCACGTGATCACTTCCAGTTGAACAATTTTCGTTTACTTCCTTATTTTTAGTACAGATGTTATCAAATGTTATTAAACTGCACAATCTTTACCATGTTCTTGACCGTCTGCTGGCATTTTTTCACTACAATGTGAAACCCCTAAATAATTTTCAAACTGTGGTGAGAAGATTCCACGGGACTTTTCCATCTCTGCTAAAAAAGGTGATAAGATTATAAACTGAACAATTAATAGATGCGGTAGAATATACTAAAATGCAGATTTGCTACCACTATATTTCTTAGTAGGGTGTAACTGAAGAGGAATTAAAATGGACCATATATATTAGGTAGTAATTGGTGTTATATAGAAATTTTTAGATTTTACGCCAAGATCATCTAAAAGTATCAGCAATTTGTGGCAAAGTATCAACTTTAATGTTCATTGCACGAAGCGGCACTCAACAGGTTGTCACCATAAAGAATAACCCATCTGTAGTAGAAAAGTAAAACTTTTAAATATAACATACCCGTTACTTGACTTTCCCTTCTTTGGTAAACTTTGGGATACAATTTCAGAAGCACAGAGTGAAGGAGCCAGCATAAACTGGGAAAATGATGATACGAATGTCGACAAACAGGGCATCAAGATTCCTGCCAAGTGTCCATAGCTTTATGGACAAACCAAAAACATGAAATATGGCCACACGCTGCAAAACAGAGACAAAAGAACCTCAAATATTGGCACATACGTAACGTTAAATGTATGAATTTTAAAATCTTTTCGTACCTAATACGACTGGCTTGTAGATTAGATCCCTGCAAAATAAAAAGATTACGCGCATCAAGTTTCAAACCGAAGCAGCAAATATAACTCAAATTAGTTTTGAAAGGAATAATTAAATAGCGTTTCATTGTTTAGCCTCGGCATGGTTATAATACTACATCTTCATCCTATTAATAAACAAAATCCAAAAATCATATAAACATAAACCTCATACCTTTCCATAACTTGTTTATATATAACTTGCACAAAACAGAAATTTGTTTACCCTAACATACCTTTCCAACTTTCGATGCCTTATTATTTATATTTTCCAAGAGGCCGACAGCTTTCCGGACTTTCTCTTCATTATTAAACCATTCTTCATGAACATTGGTAACACTCCTGCGCGTAAACAATTATACACGGAAATCAATAACCATAATTCTGGTTGAGATGGCGATTATCTTATAAGCATGATTATGTGTGTGTGCGTGTGTGTGCCAGAAAGAGAGAGACATACGTTATGAATTTGACTCCAGTGAACTAACAGAGTTCTGCCATTCTTTGTTGAGGTCAAATGTACACAAGTGAATGTTGAGCCTGATAACAGTATCAAACACATAGTAAAGCCACATTTAAACCAGATTTCAGAATAATTAAAAGAGATAATTATTTGTTGTTTTATTAATAATCCATCCGTGAAGGAAGCTAATAGGTACCTCCTACTGTAACAGCTGATTGAGCTGCTGATCTTGAGTCGATGAGTTATTTCCCTTCTTGCAACATACTCTTTCCTGTGGACATAAAACCTGGTAGTCACGATAAAATTTTATAGTATCCAAGACCAAGCTTCGATCTAAGAAGACATTCGTACCTACAACTCAATCGTGATCTTCTTCAAACAACGGTGGTAACTTGTTTTGATTCATAGTTGCTTTTTGAATCAAGACTCATCGTATATACATATTAAATCAGTTACATGATCACATGCATGCACTTGATAGCATTATATTAAATCCAATTTTTAAAGTTTAGGCTTACCATTATGAGTTTGAGATTGATTCAGGCACACCAGTAGATGAGATTATGTGAAAAAAATATGATATTAGGGTTTTTGAGAAAAAAAATATATTATGAATGAGCAAAAAAAATTTCGGTATATATTTTATTAGGTTAACTTAAGTTGTAGGGATTCTCCTACATAATTGGTTGCATTTATAGATTATAATATATAACATAATTATCAAAATAACTTGTTGCCTAAGTGGTAAACACACAAGTTATTTATCTAAATGACCAAGGTTCAATCCTTACAAAGCTCCTTTTTTATAAATAATTTTCAAAAATAATTATTAAAATTCCGAAATTTAGAAAAATAATTATTAAAAAACCGAAATTTACATAAAATATAATTAAATTAAAAAATTAGTGCTTAGGTGGACAACTTATGCTTATGTGGCATGAAAATAATTTTCAAAAATAATTATTAAAATTCTGAAATTTACAAAAATAATTATTAAAAAACCAAAATTTACATAAAATCTAATTAAATTAAAAAATTAGTGCTTAGGTGGACAACTTATGCTTATGTGGCATGAAATTGGATGAGGTGGCATTGAGGTGGCATTGAAGTGGCATTGAGGTGGCATTAATGCCAAATGCCTCCTGTTATATATAATATAGATATATATATATATATATATATATATATATATATATATATATATATATATATATATATATATATATATATATATATATATATGTATATATATATATATATATATTTTGGGAGAAAGAGAAACGATGGTTTATTGTCATTTCAGGCAGTAACCCGCTTTTCAAAGAAAGAACAGAGCCATGCTTTACCATGTTTTTTCAAATTCCATGCTCTGATTCTATAAACATTTATCTGCTAAAAACTAATTGCTTTGAAAAATAACCCAGTTTCTATTTTTGATAATCATCTGGACTTATTTGTCAAAATATCAATCTCTCAATCAACAACCTATGTCATTGATTAAGGGGGAGAATGATTTCAATTAAATTAAAAAGTTATTTGGCATTCAATTGTTCTCAAAAGATATTAATGCATGTTTTATCAATGGAATTTAAAGTCTTAAAATTCGATCCTTATCAGTTAAAACGCTTTCATAATCAAGTCACAATTCTCCTTAAAAGCTTTCATAATCAAGTCACAATCTCAAATGATTTGATAATTGTGATCGGGGGAGAATGTGTGATTTAAATTGGATTTAAACTGATAATTCGGTAAATGGTTTTATAAGGATGAACATGCTCTCCTTCCCACATGTGACAAACGATTTCAAATTTTCCATGCACATGTTGAGGGGGAGCATCTATCTTAAACCTATGATGTATAACGTGATCACTTATCTCAATGTGCAGGTTCCCTCTAGTATGTGCAAAACTCTTTTCAAATCTCGAGGCACATATTGAGGGGGAGCAAACTTATGAAAACCTCATCCTTCCCTAAAATGCTTTATCTACTTGTCTTGATTAGGGAAGTGATGTTGATATCTTTTAGAAAATGGGAATCAAAGAAGTTAATTCTTCCTCTTGCCTCCGTGTGCAAAACGATTTCAAACATTTGATGCACATGTTGAGGGGGAGCACTTATTCTAAAAATAAGAAAAACAATTCAGGTACAAAATGTTTTGATAATACATCACAAGTATCTGGATTGATTTTCAAATGGTTTTTCAATTGGTTCAAATGGCATATGAACAATACCAAGTAGACTGACCAAATTTACTTTATGTACGGTGATATAAGGATGATAAGGTTAGGTATTGGTTCCCATGATCCACCAAAACCGGAGGGATCTACCCAGGGATAATCCACTAGTTAGTGTAGAAGTCCTTAGGTATGATGATAAAAGGAGAAAAGTGAGATATGAGAAGAGTGCGGACTGAGACAGAGCAAGTACTAGAACAAACCCAACAAGGTTCTTGCTATGAAGTCTCGGTAAGCACTGAAGGGGTTGAAGAATTAAAAGGAATTGAATGAGAAAAGGTTGAAAACAAATAGCCCTCCATATATTCAACCTTAGGGCAGAAACCGGGTTCAATTCATATGCTACTGATGGTAACATCGGTATTGAAGACAAGATGTCATGGACCCAGTGACGCACTGCACTTCAACTTTCCAAACCACTCAAGTTCCTCTTAAAAGGACTTGTTTCATTCTCACGGGGAACCGACACTATCTATCGACTTTCTCTTAGAGATTGTTGATATTGAAGAAGGAGACCCTCTCCCTAGTCTCCGGCACAGGATCCAAATATGCACATATTGAGTCTAGAGCCACGAGATCATCCTTAAATCTCATTAGGACACTTTCAATGAAGACTCTCTGTTTCACACAATGTGGAAAGAGAGATTATATCTTGAGTCCTACGCTTTATCCTTGTGGTATAGCCAGAACATCCGAGTGATATCCATACATATTCACAATGAAGATGGAAAGCCTTCTGGAGCCAACATCTAACAAGCTCTTGGTAGGTGGCATGTGAGATCTATCAAATAGATCAACCATGTGACAACTGAACAGAAACAATGGGGAGATTCAATCTTTTGAATCAATCCTGGTTCAGGTTATGGATTGACGGATACCTTTGAAAAACCGGTCTTTGTGCTTAAAAACTCTTTTCTTTAGCACATTGACCGTGTTCGAATATTTCAAATCAAAAGGTGTTTTATGATTGATAATTGATTTTCATTAAAACCTTCGTTGTATTGCAAAAACAATTTCTATTGAGCAATACACGATTGTTTTTTTTTTCAAATCTCTTTTCATCAATCAGTGGACTTAAATTCGCTGATTCACTCACTCTGTGTTGTCTTCTTTGAGACGTTCCGGTTTGAGAACAGCTAGAGCAGCTGCGAAACCCTGTCAAGGAAATTCTTCGGAATCTTACCTGATCACAGGCAGTACTTGTACTGATCAACGGGGAACCGTGGGCCGTGTACCTCAATTCAACGAAAGTGATCAAAGACACTTTTCGAACGCTTTATTGCTAACTGTTGTATGCAGGTATGCCCGACGTTTGCAGCTGATCAGAATGAAGCGGTCAATCCACAGCCGCATGCTCACACAATACATTCATCTCTCAAGAAATCATGATAAGTGCATCAATGACTCTGATATTTTCACTCCATGCTTCTGCTACGCTGCTGCCAATATCATGAATCAACGAAAGCTTCCGCTACTTTGATGAGAAGATATCATGATCCAGAATGTGAGCACGTCGGTCCGAATGTCACAACATCACATAATACCAACACCACAATGGATGTCTCAGAGATTTTTAAGTAGCTGGTGATCTCAAAAGCTGGCTCAAATTTATTATCACGTGGATCAGTAAAAGACCTCCACCTAGAGTAACCAAACATGCAATGAGAAGAATCTATGACTACGAGCTTCGGAGCAAAGTACTACATCAAGAATGCAAGAACAATTGTTAATGACATATCTGTTTGTATTCAATGTAATTTTAGTATATGTTTGAGGTGACCTCCCTTAGAGGGAGATTGTTAGGAATTAGAAATTCCAGGTATTATAGAGTCGGTCACCTCAAGTATATGTAATCGTTAGAAAGCTCGTAGTCGTAGTTATTTTAAGTTAAGTAGTATTTAGTTAAGTAACACCGTGGAGGACGGACGGGTCTTTACCCACTGTATGCCTGATCCACAGCCCGTTGTGTGGCGTTTTATGTAAGACTATAAATACTCTCTACCTCCCAAGGTAGAGAGTTTGAGCTCATAATAATATCTTTCACTTTCTCTCACTAAGTTCCCTAAACCTCTAACTTTCTCTCTCTAAGAATTCCACTTATACGCCCACTTTGTGTTATGGTTTGATGTGTAAGTGAAAACCAATATCCTACACTTTATATAATAAAGATACTAGGGTTACAAATGACTTCAAGGGACTAGATAATAAATACTTCTTTAGCAAGTAGGTCCCTTGTCTTTCTTTGTCTTCAATAGTCCTTCATCTTTCATGTATTTTGTCTTATCAACTTTAAATATAGTTCCCAACAGAGTTATACCAACTGAAGAAGAAAAGGTAGTGTGCCCATCATGACGTCCTCTAATGACACATCTACCTTGCATTTCATGATCCGGTCTCTAGACTTCTAAGCTTGAACTTTGGGCGGACGGTAAGTGGTGATGACTTAGTTGTAGATATAGACTACCTGCTTGTTTTTCATTTTACACCAATTATATATCCCATGTCTTATCCTACCCTTTTAGTCATGGAGCGTGTCTAGGTGATGCAACGAGCAATCTTTGGTGTCTTGGCCATGGATTTGGTCATGTATCATTGATTTTGTCCACTTCGCCGTGACATGTTAGTAATGACGAGTCACCCCTTAACCTTTGTCGTGTCTACCCATATTGCCTTCGAGAATTGTTTAGCCCTTAACTCTAGTGGTGGAGATTTGTGTAACCGCCAAGCTTATGATAGAATACATGCTATGAGTGTGCGATTGAGTGATCACCCCAAAATTGAAACTTAGAATAGTTGAGAGAATTGAGTGTTTGTTCCCCTTTCGTGAGGTGTTCGGCTTTGTTTTATTCTAGCATAAGGGATTTGTAAACTCATATTTTCCAGGTTTTGGGAGATATCTTTTTAGGAATCTATCTAATAAGGTCTACTTGAGGGCAAGTAGAGTACAAGTGGGGGGATATTTGATAACATCAAATAGTCCTGAATATTAAGTGTCAATTTCCCTCATTAATGCTCGTTATTTATATCATTTATATGGATTTATGCTTGTTTTCCATTGTTTTGCACTTTCAGGTAAATTACGAGCATTGGAGCTAAAGAGACGCGGAAATGGAAACGTTACTAAATATTTATCACAGTATGCTTATTTTGAAGAAGTTACGGCGTAAATCATCTCTCACATTACGCCGTAACTATTGCGTGACCCAGAAGTCCAACTTATCAAGAGGTTACGGCGTAACTCCTCCCAAAAGTTACGACGTAACTCCATTAGGTCAAAAGAGGTTCCACGCCGCTGATACTTATGCGTAACTACTGCATCACTTACGACGTAACCGAGTTTATTGAAGACTACGGCGTAACCACTTATAAGGTTACGCCGTAACTAGCAGATCTAGTGCATTTACGAAGAAATAGAAGGTTATGGCGTAACTCATTTATTGGTTACGCCATAACCCAGACCTGGCCTATAAATACCCCACGTTTTCCAGCATGTCAAAGCATCTCATTCCACACACAACACTTTGAGAACGTGGGAAAAAGCTCAAAGGAGGTCTAGGGAAGCATACGGAGCTGTTTCCAAGGGAGAAGTCACACCATTACGATAAGCTTTAGCGTTTATTATTTCTTTTACTTTCAATTCATGTATTTCGTACCTTTGAATATTGAATTGATGTGCATGATTAATATGAGCGGCTAAGCACCCTTTGGTGCTAGCCTAGTTATGATTCCTTAATTGTTTTGTTTGCGTTTACCTTTACTTCCGTACAATTATTTCTAAGTGTATGCATGCATAGTTCTTTGGTAGTCACCCCTGGTTCGGTAGTTTTGAATGGCGATAGAGGCCAATTGCCTAGGAGATATGACCAACTGACCCTAGGTGAGCGGACTGAGACGGGAAGGGTAAGATATGACCAACTGACGACCCTTTCTACTTGTGCGATTTGACCAACTGATCACCTATCGTTTGGATGAACTTAAGAATTGGGGGGTGTAGTGTCTAAGTTCCTAACGGCTGGGCACTCACTATTTAGAATCTAGCATGTAGCGGCACTTAATGACTCGGCTTAGGGGACCAGGAACAACAGGACTTATGACGGTGCGCCTGATTTCTCCTGTGGTGGCATCTTTGCTGATAGGTTAGGGCGAATTGACCAAATGTTGTCCTCTCGAATTTGACCCCACCTGAAGTAATTGGAAGTAGGTAGACGTAGACATAACTAGTTAGGAGGATTAACTAGGTTAGCACCACTATTCCTCTATTGATTTCCCTTCTACCATTTATTTGCTTTTATATTCTGCATTAGTAGTTTAATTAATTAAAACCCTATCAAACCATTAATATTCTGTGACAATTAGACTTAGTAATTATCCGACACACATAGCTCTTGGGACGACCTCGGCTTTACCATTTACTACACTACACACGACCGGGTACACTGCCCATTAGTGCATTAGGGTAGACCATAGGTATAGCGAGAAACTATAAATATTAAGACCTGGTCAGTAAAACCTGCATCAGCGGACTTATTCACCAAAGCCTTACCACCTACAAGATACTGACTTAGTTCATCGAATTGGTATTAGGTGTTTGACTCCAGAAGAACTAGAAAATTTTCTAACTTAAATCTTAAAAACGTCAAGCACCAAAATCATTTTTTTGTAAATACTCATTCAAAAAAAATTTAAAAATATAAAATTTTGAAAATCCAAAAACATTTTTCTCTTTCTTAAAAAAACATTTCCTATATATTCGTATGCAAGTACATTTTATCTCTTCAAATCAGCAGATTTAAAAATATTTCTATACAAAAATTATTATCTCATGTGTTGAGGGGGAGATGTTGAAGTATGTCTTAAACTTACATTGTGTGCTTGAATATTTGTTTCACAAAAAGATGTTGATTTTAGAATGTGTTGGTTAATAATCCTCGTAATACCCTCCTTGGACTGAAAGTATCTTTTAAATGTTCAAAATAAATTTAATCATAAGTCGAGGGAGTGTATTAATCAAAATGTGAAAGTGTTTTATTTCCATTAGTATCATAAGGACTATATGTGCAAATGGTTGTCATTAAAGGTTTAAATCTGCCAAAACTTTAAAGATCAAAAAATTGCAACAAAACAAAATAATGGTAAGCGTTTACTGCTATCTGATTTTGCATTAACTCTTTTACCAACCAAGATCTATGCCTCAAATTCATTCTTCAAATCCGCTTGTGTTATCAAAAATCTGTAAGTGTAAAATTGTTAATCACAACATTATAACATATGGTTTTTGATATTACAATGATCCAACAGTCAAATCTTTCTAAAATGTAAAATCTAGTTCTAGGTTTTTTAACGATTTGGGGAAAATTGATCAAATGTGTTATTGATTGATTTCAATGGTGGTTTTTAATAGGAAATGTGTGTTCAAACGTTTACTAACTTCAATTTGAACCCAGAAACATCAATTGATTGAATTTGAAAATTAGGGTCCATATGCGTTTGATTTGGGAATGATAAATAAAATACGTTTGGATATAATTATATGTGTGGGAAACTGTTCTCAGGTGTTAAGAAACATGTTTGAATCATCAATGTTGGGTTTTTGGTTCCTTGGATTAAGAATTATTCTAAGTATTGGAACCACAGACAGAGTTGATAAAACCACGGACAGTAGAATGGAACCACTGATGAAGACAAACCGCGGCTAGTAGTATTGTGTAACCACGGATATTGCATTGTAACCACTGCTAGTCTTATATAGTCGGTTTAGTATTATGTATTAGATAAATATGGAAATGATATTTATCTTGTAGGTTACGTATTGTATAATGTAAAGGACTCATTTGCCTATAAAAGGAGGTCCTAGGTTAGATTAGATATACGTATGTTTTATATCTAAGGTCGATACACTTCAAGGTTGTAAAACCCTAATACTGGTTAGAGTATTCGTATTAATAATAATATTGAGGTGTTGAATGTTTACTGTTCTTCTTCTTAAGATTAAGTATTAAATTCCGCGTGATACTTGATAAGTATTTGTTTCAAGTCAGTTTCTATATTAGATCGTTTGCTCAACTGGGATCAACAAGTGGTATCAGAGCTTGTGATCTAGAAACTGTAACCAAGAAGAAGTCAAGTTAAGTTATGTTCAAGCAAGTTAAGATGTCTGACGAAACTCACATGGTTACTGCATCTAAGGTACCCATGCTGAAGCAGGGTGAGTACCAAATTTGGAGAATGCGAATGAGGCAATACATTCGTATGATTGACTATGCCATCTGGGATGTCGTTGAAAAGGGAGATACTCTTCCTAAGAAGAGTGTAGATGGTACTGCAATAGCCATTATTAGTGAGATTGACAAGGCAAAAAGTAAACTGGAGATTAAAGCACTTAGTATTCTCTCCATGGGAATACCTAATGAGTTTGCACTGGACTTTGATCATTATGAGTCTGCTAAAGAATTAATGGATGCTATTGAAACAAGGTTTGCTGGTAATGAAGCTACAAAGAAATCCAGGAAGAATATGCTAAAGCATCAGCTTGAGAACTTCACTGCTCTAAGTGGAGAAAAACTTGATGGCACTTATAACAGACTTCAAAAACTTATCAGTCAACTAAAGTCTGTGGACTACAAAGTTGCTCAAGAAGATATCAATCTTAAGTTTATTAGAAGTTTGTCACCTGACTGGGCTATGCATACTGTTGTGTGGAGAAACAAAGATGACTTTGATCAGATGACTCTGGACAATCTCTACAACAATTTGAAGGTTTATGAGTCTGAAAAGAATATTGCTGGTTCATCTTCCTCTACACAAAAGATTGCTTTTGTTTCTACAAACCATATGAATCCTCAAGATGCATCCACTGCTGCTTATGGTATAACCACTGCTATTGCTAACAATACCACTGTTAGTGATATGTCAGTGATGGTGCAATCTGTGCTTTTCTGACTGATTTTACTACCAGTGTTACTGTATTGAATCAAGATCTGGATCAAATTGATCCTGATGATCTTGAAGAGATCAATCTTCAATGGCAAATGGCAATGTTGACTCTCCAAGCTAGGAAGTTTCTGTTGGGAATAATCCGTTACCACGGATAGTAAGTGGTTTACACTGATTGGTTTAACACTAGCAGTGGAAACATATTCCCACTGCAAGTTATTTATTACCACTGCTATTAGTTTATGATATGGTTAAACGCGTATTGATAAGTATAGAATAGATTTTCTGTATATTCTATTATGTTAGCTATATACTTATCTTGTAAAGGACTCCTTGTTGTATAAAAGGAGATCCTAGGTCATTGTCTTAGGTACGTATTACTTTACAATATTACCTACGAAAGCTTCAAGGTGTAACCCTAGTGATACTAAGATCACTCGTATTATTTCATTAATAATATTGGAGCTTGAGTTTTGTGTTAACTTGTGTTTACTTTCATACATCATATAATTCGTCTTCTAAGTATTATTTAAGTAAATTCCGCTTGCTTAATAATATTATACAAAATATCATTGACACAAGGAGAGTGTCTTAGATCCATCAAGTGGTATCAGAGCCAGGTTCTGATATTTTGTTTTAGAAGATCCAAAGAATTAGCTTGACTCACTCTCTCAAGACAATGGAGATGGAAAACAATCAATCAAACTCTTCTTCTACACCCAGACTCCCTAAGCTTAAGCTTAATAAGTTTGAGATGTGGAGGATACTGATTGAGCAATACTTCCTCATACAGGACTATGCTCTATGGGAGATCATTCAACTTGGTGATTCTTTCAAATCTGTGACCACTACTTCAAAAGTTGGTGACACAGATGTTGTGAAAGTTTCTGTGCCTAAATCAAATTCTGAAAAAGCTCAAAAGAAGAATGATCTTAAAGCTAGAAGTCTGTTGCTGATGACTCTTCCTAGAGACCAGATTATTGCATTCAGCAAATTCAAGACTGCTAAAGAACTGTTTGAAGAGATTTGCTCAGTGTTTGGTGGTAATGATGCAACAAAGAAGACTCAGAAGACATTGTTAAAGCAAAGTTATGAAAACTTCTCTGCTTCAAGCAATGACTCACTTGATAGCATTTTTACCAAACTTCAGAATATTGTTACACAGCTAACTGTGTTTGGCATTGAGGTAGAAAAGGAAGACCTCAATTTGAAGTTTCTAAGAAGTTTGCCTTCAGAGTTTCAAACCAATGTTACTGTATGGGAAAACAAAACAGACACTAAAACAATGAAGCTCAATGATCTTTACAACAACTTCAAACTTATTGAGCAAAGGTTGAAGAAGGCAGGGAAACTTGGTACAAGCTTTAGTAGCTTGACATTGTTGTCAAATTCTGTTGACAGTGATGATTCTGAAGATGAAAGTGATGATGATATTGCCACTGTAGGTTCTAAAGTTTCCACTGGTAATGTTAATGTTACTACTGCAGGTTCCAAAAAGAAGGTTGCTAGTATTGGAGATCCTACCTTTTATGTTTTTATCTCCACACAAGTTGATGGCTCTGTCTTAACTCATGAAGACATAGAGCAAATTGATGAAGATGACTTGGAGGAGATGGATATAAAATGGCAGATAGCTCTTCTTAGCATGAGGGATAAGAAATTCTACAAGAAGACTGGCAAGCCTATTCACATTAATGGTGATGATACTGCAGGTTTTGATAAGAAGAAAGTTGAGTGCTTTAACTGCCACAAGTTTGGACATTTTGCCAGAGAATGTAGAAGACCAAAGACCAAGGACAACAGGTCTACATGGTACAAGCAAAAGAAGGGACCAACTGTGGAAGAACCAAAGGCAATGTTGGCTATTGATGGTGTGAGCTATGATTGGAGGTTCATGGATGATGAAAAAGAAGAAGAACATTCAGATGCCTGCTCTTGTTGCTACTGAATTTGCTCTCATGGCTTTCTCTGATTCTGAGGTACAAAACTTTGATAGTTGTTCTAAAACATGTAGGGCTGCTAAAGAAGTTGAAAGACTTAATGATTTGTACTCTAATGAAAGGCAAGAATTATATACTGCTAATTATACTGTGGCTAATCTTAGGAGAGCTATGGCAGTATTAGAAAATCAAATAGAGCACTATCAGGCAAATGAGTCAAATTATAATGATGATATGATTCTTCTTAGGAGAGAGGTAGAACATACAACTGCTGTGAATGAAGCATTCCAAAAGAAACTTGAAAAACTCCAAAAGAAACTTGAAAATGTCAATTTAACGGTAGACACATGTTATCATCAGTCTAAGTCAATTGATAAAATTTGGAATGCTCAAGTAATTAATAGTATGGGTTATAATACAGTGCCACCACCACTAAGAGGTGTTCCATCACCTCCAGGTGTAGATTTAGCTCATACAGGTTTAGAAGACTTTAAGGAACTTGTTAGAGAATATGGTCCTTTAAAGGACACAGTGCTGAAGAGTGAGGAAGTGAGTAAGCTTGATAATGATGTTTTTAAGAGTGCTAGTGACTCATCAGTTGTTGATGAGGATGTTAAAAAGAATGTAGAGACTACTATCCCAAAAGTTGTTAATACTGTTACAGAGGAACCTAGGAAACCAGTTAATAAACCTAGACCAACTGTAAGGTATGCTGAGATGTATAGGAACAAGCCTGCAGCTCCTAGGGGTAACCAGAAGAGTTGGAATCATGTTAAATCTCAACAACTAGGTAGTGATTTTGTTATGAACAATAAGGCATGCTATATCTGTGGTATTTTTTATCATTTACATGCTTATTGTGACTATCATCTTGGGAGAAGGGAATTCTATGGGTATAAAAGGGTGGAGACTAACAGATATCAACATAATGTACACCCTAGTTCCCATTGCAAAATGGTCCCAAGAGCAGTTCAACTTAGAAGTGGCCTCAAAACACTTGCCACTGCAAAAACTGTTAACACTGCTCACCCTAAGTCACCTGTTAAAAGTGCAAACTCTAAAACAAGTTTTAATAAATCTGCACAAACAGGAAAAAGAACCTTTCAAACTAAAAAGGTTTATAATAACCAACAGTGGGTACCTAAAAAGAAACCAGCAGTTACCACTGCTCATTCAAAAGTTACCACTGCAAGGGTTTTTAATAAGAAAAGGGGGGACATGGGCAATGCTATGAAGGCCTCAGCACGTTGGGAATGGAAACCTAAAGGAATTACCTCTACAACCAATCCCAATGGTGTATCAATGACCTTTGATAGATTTAACTATATTGATACACGAGGCAGATCCAAGTCAATCATGGCTTGGGTCCCCAAAAGAAACTAACTCTTTACTTATTTGTGCAGGAACATCCAAGGACAAAAAGGTCAGATCAAGGATATACAGATAGTGGGTGTTCAAGGCACATGACTGGCAACAAGTCCTATCTTTCTGATTTTGAGCATTATGATGGACAGTATGTCAGCTTTGGAGGTGGAGTAAATGGAAAAGTTGCTAGTAAAGGTGTTATTAAAACTGGTAACTTGGACTTTGAACTTGTGTATTATGTAAAGGAGCTTAAGTACAATCTCTTTAGTGTGTCACAAATGTGTGACAAGATGAATAATGTTCTTTTTACCAAAGATATGTGCTTTGTTCTCTCTAAGGATTTTAAGATGCCTGATGAAAGTCATATTCTTCTTAAAGTTCCTAGAAAAGGCAATCTCTATAGCTTTGATATGAACAACATTGTAGCTAAAGATGATTATGCTTGCTTGCTTGCAAAGGCCACAGTGGATGAATCCATGTTATGGCATAGAATACTTGGTCATGTTAACTTCAAAACCATTAACAAGCTTGTCAAAGATGGTTTTGTGAGAGGTCTACCTCAGAAAAGATTTGAAAATGATCAAACCTGTGTGGCTTGTCTTAAAGGCAAACAACACAGAGCTTCTTGCAGGTCAAAATTTGTTAACTCTATTGCTCACCCACTTCAGATGTTACATATGGACTTATTTGGTCCTACATATGTGAGCAGCTTGAATCTTAAGAAATATTGTCTTGTGGTGACTGATGATTTTAGCAGATTTACATGGGTTTTCTTTCTTGGAACTAAGGATGAAACAATAGGCATTCTAAAAATATTTATCACTGAAGTTGAAAACCAATATGATATGAAAGTTAAAATCATTAGGTGTGATAATGGAACTGAATTCAAGAATAGAGTTATGGATGAGTTTTGCAGAGATAAAGGTATTAAAAGAGAATTTAGTGTGGCTAGAACTCCTCAACAAAATGGTGTTGCTGAGAGGAGAAACAGGACACTGATAGAAGCTGCTAGAACTATGTTGGCCGATTCTAAATTGCCAATTACTTTTTGGGCTGAAGCAGTTAACACTGCATGTTATGTGCAAAACAGGGTTTTAGTAGTAATGACAAAGAACAAGACACCTTATGAATTGTTTAGGGGAAGACCACCTACCCTCGACTTCATGAGACCATTTGGGTGTCATGTATCCATTCTCAATACCTTAGATTATCTGGGCAAGTTTGATGAAAAGGCTGATGAAGGGTATTTTGTTGGGTATTCCATGGTTAGTAAAGCTTTTAGAGTATTCAACTTAAGAACCCAAAAGATTGAAGAAAATCTGCATGTTGAGTTCCTGGAAAATAAAGTCAATGTCAAAGGAACTGGTCCAGAAAGATTGTTTTATCTTGATACTCTAACAAATACTATGAATTATGTGCCTGTTTCTACAAGCACATCTTCTTTTGAAGCTGCAGGATCAGAAGAGTTTCTTGATGATGATGAACCAAGCAAAGAGGATGCAGATGATCAAGATGATTTTAGTCTACCTCTTTGGGACTATGCAGATGATAATAATTTACTGAAAACTGGAGTTGTTCATCCTTCTAGTGATTTGGAAAAAGAAGGTGTTAGGAATTGGAAATTCCATGTTAAAGTGTCGGTCACCCCAATTATATTCTAGCATATGTTAGCTCGTAGATTTGTAGTTATTTACGTTATGTAGTAGTTTATTAGTTAATTTGTAGCGTAGAATAGTTTAGTGCAACACCGTGGAGGAAGGACGGGTCTTTACCCACTGTATCCCTGATCCACAGGCCGATAGGAGGTCGTTATGTTTGTAACTATAAATACCCCTTCCATCCATGGAAGGGGTGGTGCTTTCAATCTAATATTCTACATTTTGTGAAGTAACTCTCTACCAAGAAAACAACCAACTCTCTAACTTTCTCTCTCTAATGGCAAACATGTATTTTGATCATCCAAGACCACCCGAATCATCAACACAATAGTATTATGATCCTACAATTGGTATCAAGAGCCATGGTTGTTGTGTTTTGATGATTTATTGTGGTTTCGATACATGGTGTTATGTTGTTTTTGGTACTTTTTGATAATTTTTGTTCCATGGTTAAACTGTCCAAACTACGTCAAAACATGGATAACAAATGTCTAATCTGTTTTGGGCACTTTTCTTGGTCGGAAATTTGTTTTTTTCCCATATTCATATGATAAACAGTTTTTATAACAGTGGTTTTTATTTATTCCTTTGTTTTGGTCAAAAATTACGTGTGTCAAAGTCCATCTGTCTTGTCAAAACTGCAGTCTTGAAACTATTACTTTTGTGGCTTTGTACCAAACTATGATGATAAGTGGCCTTCTGGTCATTTTTGTGGTCAAAACGGGTCAAAAATGAAGTCTTTTTGCAGCACTTTTCTGGGTGAAGCTGGCCGGAAAAGTAGTCGGAAAAACTCATCGGAAAATTCATATATTCATGCTAGCGAGTTGGGTCATTCTTCCTAGCGACTTGTGTCAAGCATAGTGGCGACTTGTATTTACAAGTTGTCTATATTCTTTGAATTCAAGTAGCGAGTTATTTTGAAAGTTGTCTAGCGACTTGTTTTGATATAATGTAGCGATTTAAGGTTGTTTGACTATTGAGTCAAATAACAATGCTAGCGACTTGTGCTAGCGAATTATGTCATGGTAGCGACTTGACACTACTACTCTAGCGACTTACCATTATTGAATGGTCAAGCGAGTTGTCACTTGACTCAAAGACTCATGACTGGTATTACAAAGATGTACTAGACTCACGACTAGACTTGACAGATAGAGATAAAGAAGAGTTTAACCACATGACCATCACCAATGAACAAGACCACAATACCTTATACCAAAACCTCAACTCGACCTCAGTTCTAAATCATCATCAGTCCGATTTATCCATATCTAAACCGACTCCAAAACATATCATCTAATTTTCAATGGTCCATACCCAAGACATAATCCATCACAGATTTTTAAGTCAAAACGAATAAAAGAATATCAAAAGTAAATTGAATGTAAGATCTCAGATCTTGTATACCTTCGTGGGTTTAAAAGTATATCAAGACTCCTGTAGAGTCTTGCACACGAAAGATACACATGTCCTCATCATCACTGATCTTTTGAGAAGGTTAACTTCTTTGTTCTATTCGAAACATTAAGATTAAAAGAAATAACAAGTATGTTATCCTTTCTCTTCAGTTAGTTTAAAAGACCAAAAGCTAAGCAATTTATCACATCTATGTACCTACCTGAGACCATAACTGATCTTGAAGCCGCGTCGTTATGTTCGTTACCATCCCTGTGGCTGTTTCATGTTGCTCAAACCATCCCTGTGGTGAGTCCTCTCATGTACGAATAACATAAAATGCAAGGGTAACGATGATAGTGGGTTCTTTTTGGATGGGGGGGCGCATATTTTGATTGAGATTATTTAGGGTTTGATTAACATGGACGAATGAATTTTTGATTATTCTGGGATTTAGGTTTATTTAGCTGAGATGTGGGGGGCGGATTAGTTATGTGTATTAGGGTTTGGTTGGTGTGAGATAGTGATGATAGAGGCCGGTGTATGTGAGATTAGGGCATGAAGTGTGTTTGTGGCATTTATATACCACTGATTATTAGGGGAATGTGTGATTGTTCCGATTATGGACTTAGGCTGGATCTAGTGTTTATTTATTTGGGTCGTATGATGTATTGAGTTGGATTTGTTGGGCTGACTTTATTTTCTTGGTTTCTGTTTACGAGAATTTGTCAATGTAGTATGAAAACGTGGTTATTCAATGGCTCATATAAACATCCATGTTTATATGTGTAGTTATGGATCAGGTTTTATTATATGAGTTGTTTGTGAATTAAGATTTTTGAATCGGGTGCAAATTGACTTGTGGCTTGAACGGGATTATCGGTGTTTCAAATGTGTCTTGATATTAGACTTGATGTTGATATTGGAAGATAACTTGGAAGATATTCGGGCCTTGTTTTTGTTATTAGTCTGGTCAAGTATAATGGTTAGATTGGGCCAAATCAAATTATGAACCATGGACGTGGATTTAGATTGCTAATCTGTCTTAAATCGGGTTAAATGTCACGATGATTGGGTATGGTGTTTAAACATGGTCATGTTAAACTTGATTGTTTGGATCGGTTGATATCTATTCTTGGATTTGGTCGACGAGTTGTTAACTAATGATGCGATTTATGATAATTAGATCTGTTGATGAGATTTGGTATGATGATGTGTGTTGTTGTGGAATGCGGATTGGTACCTTGGTGTATGAATTTTCACGGAAAATATCATGTCTCGGCTTGAGTTGATGAATGAACAATGTGGACTTCGGGGTTGTTGTTCGGTATTTCTTATTTGGATTTGAAGTTAGGTTTTCCGGGCACGTTTACTTATTTCGTCTTCTTTCTTTCTACCCTTCCGTGAAGATGACTTGTTTGGGCATTTATATAGTGTGATAAAGACTTGACTATTTAGTTACGTTTGTGATTCTTTCTCACTTAACCCACAACGTAGCTATCACTTCGGTGTCTCACGCAGTTGAGGATATGTCAAGAGGTTTTGTACATTGGGTACACCGTTTCTTCTTCACAAGGATTTGTACAAGTTTAAGTAACAAATCTGGGGAATTTTTCTTCATAATCAAGTTTGGTATATCGGGTTTACTTCACCAAGCAGTCACAGCAATTGCCGACAGAATATGTGGATGATGTGTTAACCAAAGGGCTGAATGGGTAAGATGTGATCAGAAATTCGATACCACTGATTAATAATGATACTTCACAGTCTAAGCAAAATCTTTTAAGATTCTTCAACGTCAGTCGTGATCTTTCAAGATGCTTGCTTATGACAAGAACTTTTCGTGCAAATGGTCGTACATGTTTATGATGCTTCCGAAAGTTCGAAACCATCATGGGGGAGAAACGTGTACTTTGATGGTTTTCGGTCAACCTCAGGGGGAAGTAGTTTTTACTACTCGACTTAGTGTGGTTTGTGAAGTTGTCTACATTCGGGTAAAGAATTGTTGATGATATCATTGAAGTTGGATTATGAACCACTGATGAACCGCTGCATGTTCCCCTAAAACAGATATTCACCGAAACCAAAGTTGTCATAACATATTCAAGCTGACATTGTTTACGGTTTTGTCTTGATTATTGTAAAATCCCGCGAAAGAACCTATTTCTCGGTTTAAATCATAGACTTGTAAAATCCCGTAACAATGGAAACATCCTGATAATAGTAAGGTGCATTTCCGGATCTATCTTACGGTTTACTCTTGGTTTTGTAAAATCCCGCGAAAGAAACTATTTTCGGTTTAAACCATAGAGTTGTTAAATCCCATACTGATGGAACTATTCTGTAGAAATGGAAAGTGTAATTCAGGATCTTATTTGATGCTGGTGCTACGGTTTCTACTTCAAAGAAGGGATAAAAGGGTGTACTTCATAAATTGGATGTGTGTTTGGATTTTCGTCATGGCAGTTTGGCTATTACAAGGTTTTACGGGGTTATGTGCTCTTAACCATGGTCGGGATGAAACCATTATCAAAGTTCATTTAAATGTCAAAGAAGGCTAGATTTGAGCAGTTAACCAGATGATGTGACAACGGCGTTGACTCAGTATTATTTATTTGAGGTTGAAGTGAAATATTACGGGCGAGTGTACTTAGTATCTGAAGGTATCGGGGATGGATGGATGAAGATTCTTCATGATCCTTGTTTGAGCTTATTATAAAAAATGAAGACTTGGAAATCTAGTTATTGTTGAGTGACTTTTACCTTTTCTTTTACCACTTGGGGGAATTGGGCTCTTATCACCTCAAAATAACTATCACTTTAAGGAGTTACGTTGTAGTGCTCAGTGTCACATTCAATTGTGGATTTTCAAAAGGTAAAGTACGTCTTTTACTTGATGGTTGGTTGGTTGAAGAGTATAGAGTACTTAAGAGATTCAATGGAGGATGAAGTCTCGGCACCGCTCTTTGTTTCATATGTGCAAGTTTAAGTCACGAGTTCGGGTTAGTTTACTTCGGGGTCAAATTCATCATATTGGGTATTTCTCCATCTGTTGTCACTACAAAGAGCCTACTGAATGATAATGGGTATGATTACATGTTTTACCAAGAGAGCTGAAAAGAGAGAGATTATGACGTCTGTTCACATCAGTTCAGGCCTCGTACTCCAAAGAAAAGAAATGTGTACGTTTCAGTGCGCATTATCTTCAAAAGAAGAGAAATCTTCTTATGACGTATGAACACAACAGTTCATGCCTCGTTCTCCAAAGAAAAGAAAAGTGTACGTGTCAGTGCGCTTTATCTTCTGAAGAAGAGAAATCTTCTCTATTATGACCATTCTCATCAACATGCTTCATACTTTTTCCATGCGCTTCAGTCATCAAGTGAACCGGGCTACTGTTGATTGTTTTCTGATTCCACTTTCTCAACTATAATGACGATGGCGACATCCTGTGCTGATTTTTGCAGGGGAGAAGTGTGAATAGACTACATTTGGATAATGTTCACTTGTTTAATCAAGAATGGCATCTCCGTATGCAATTCTTGAGGGGGAGAAGAAGTGTGAATTTTTTGCATTGTTGATTGATATTAGAGAATACAAATGGTCATACGGCTCTAAACTCATGTAAGAACCGAGCTTCTTCTTATCGGATCATCTTTACATGGAGTTTCTTCTAAGAGCCGTTGGTTGACATCTTCACTCGGATTGATGAGTTTATCGACAAAGTGCTTTCGGTTAATGCTTCACGTACACATCAACATGATGATTCCGAACAATCTCTCTGTTCTTGTTTGATGTGATTGGTAGTTTGGCGTTACCATCTTGTGTGTTCGTTGCGGCCTTATTGCTGATTTTCTTGATGAACATCTTTCTGTTCTTGTTTGATTGGGAGAGATTTTAGTTAAGGGGATTTGCAAGATGTAAGTTAATTGGGATGCTTTTTTGGTGGGATGCTTTTTGGTGTGAGTTGAAGATGTTAACTATCAATTCCCCAACTGAACAATCTTGAAGAAGGTTGAGTCTACAGTCTGTTCTACATTATCTGCTACATGTTAGAAGACTAAAGACGAGTTGCATTTAACGATCTAAAGACTTCTTCTTAATCTGGGCATTTATCAAACAGATTGTCGGTTTAGGGGAGAGCACTAATTGGGAGTGTGGTATAAGTCAGATTCAATACTCAATTAGACTTGCTCATATTCTGTAGCAGTGACTCCTCGAGACGTTGTTATTGACTAATTCTCGTATTGGACATTTGACACAATGTCACAATTCTCAATTTCCGACCGTTTTGCAAACTTTAAATTTTTTTTCTATTCACTTTACTATTCATTCCCGATACCCGCAACACCTTTTGACTAATGCATTTTAATTAACCTTGACAAGTCATATACCTAGTCATCAATTAGATATTATTTAGATAATAACTAGTTAAATATCTTATAAAATATCTCACTAAGAGAAGTCAAATTGAAATTCTCTTCTTAAATATCTTACCATTCTAGGCTTTAACAGGGTTTGCCTGCTCCGTCAGACTTATCACTAATTTAATATGCTAAGATAGGTTATTTTAATAAGTTTTAGCATTTTTATAAGTTTAGTATTTTTAAGATACCCGGTTTTAAGTTTCGTGACTTTACGACTTAGAATTAGCGATTACCGGGACCAAAAACTGACTCCGTAAAAGCAAGATATTATCAAAATTCATGCCTAGTCATTCAAGATATACCTTGAACGAAATTTTAAGCTAAGTACAAGCCTAGTTGGCTTGAGATAAAGCCTTGATGAGTTTTGATCATTACATGTGTTATACTTAGCTAGTAAGTCATACAAAGTCATATACAAATTGGATACTTCTTACACATTCATGATAATCAACTAGAAAATTATTCAAACACTCTCATCTCTTCCATTTTCCTCTCCATAACCGAATTTCATCAATACACCATCACCTTCCATACTTGATCTTCATACAATAAGTTATATACCAAAGTTGAAGCCCTTAGTAATCTCTACATGAATCTTAAGTTTATTTTATGATTCCATGGTTGGATTAGGAGCTACTCAAGAGTGATAGGGGCTGAGTTTAGGAGGTTTTTACAAAGATTATCAAGTGTTTATAAAGGTTTAGCAAGGTGTGTTAAAGGTTGGAAGCTAGAGACTTTGGTTGAAAGGGTTTAGGTTTTAATATCCTAGTTCTTGGTTCTTGAATTGTTTCATCACAAGGATTGTAAGCAAACTCCTATACTTACCTTTGATTTCAGTAATTATTAGTATTACATGTATTTAATATGTTCTATATGCTCATTATACTTGATTGTGCTTGGATAAATGAATTAAAACACTAGAAACCATCGAAAGGACTAGATTTGCAACACAGAAACTGGGCAGGGACTGTAAACGTAATTACTGGGTAAAATTCGTGGACTGAAAAACTTAGGTAATAACATAGGATTGTAGATCTATGTCTTGTGGTCATTTTTCCGGGTGGCTCGTGCCGTAACTCATCCCGATGAATAAACTAGAGCCAAAACGGCTAAACGTGTCCAAATCTGAGTAACAAATTTCAAACGGGTAATACTCATAAAACTTGCATATAACCAACTGTTGGTCAAAGAATAAAAGTTGTAGCTAACACCCTAACTTGAACGTGGCCGCTGGCCGTGCATTAAACGGAGTTGTAGAACTCGACCTATAACCAAAACTATGAGACAGTTTGCTGCTGATTGAAATAATTAGTACATCCAAGGGTAAATTGGTAATTTCACATTAGTTAAATAATTTCTAGGGTAGTAAGGCCCACTAATCTGTTTAGTACTATCAAATACCTTTTCGAGGACATAAAAATCGAGTCGTGATCATTTAGGGTTTAGAAGTAACGGGTGGATTTAGACGGGAAAAACTTAAATATAATAAACATAAACACTTATACGACTTCACAAATGCTAAGTATCCAAGAATAATTGATGTAATAACTATATAAGCCATGTTTATACATTCACATCGTTATTTTAGAACTTAAGACACAACACATATTCTAGGTTGCGCGTAGAGGTTTCTCGGCTTATCCATCGATTCGCTATATATTGGATATCACATTTATTAAGGTGAGTTCGTAGCCCCACTTTTACTCGTTTAATTATTTTATAAACTCTTTGGGGGAGATACATGCTCAACTACTTGTTTTTACTTTACACTTATATGATCTTAAATATCTTTTGTTTCACTCTATGTGCGCGTAAATAGATTATGCCTGAACTAAATTGATCACTATGTTATGAACGCTATTATTTGAATCACTTTCCTTGATGTTGGACCCTTCAACATGTATATTTGAGCTCTTTTAAATTGATTCGGACCCTTTAACATATAAGTGAACACTTTGGACTTGATTTGAACTTTTTGACATATAGTTAAACTCTTTTAACTTGTACATGGACCCTTTTGATATATTTTAAACTTGTTTGACGTGATTTTGAACGCTTCGACTATCTTGAACCTTTGGATATTATTCGAGCTCTTTGACTGTTTTGAACGTTTGAACTCGACTTAAATCTTTGAACTTAATTACGAACCATTGAATGGAACCCTTGAACTTAAATACAAACTTATGACTAATTTGAACTTATTGAACCGGACGTGTTATGACCTTGACCTAAAGTCTCCTATGATCGGAGCATCACTATAAAGTCTCCTATGACCGGAGCATCACTATAAAGTCTCCCATGTTCGGAGCATCACTATAAATTCTCGCCTTGTCGGTGGAGTGTTCTCAATAATTTTCGCCTTAATGGTGGAGTGTTCTCAATAATTCTCGCCTAGGTGGTCGAGTGACAAAGGAGTCTCCCTTGTTGGAGCAGTGCAAAGTCTCCCATGTTCGGAGCATCCCTGAGTTATTATATACGTGGTGCTATACTATGAACTATTATAATAACGTGCACTTGACTATTAGACATACTATTTTTGGCAGTGGGTTGTGAACACACAGGTTGCAAGTTTTGTATGGGCGGAACTTGGAACTGAGTGGATTTACAATGCCTTTGCTTTGTGAACTCATTTGACAACGTGTGCTTGAACATAAACTAGACATATTTTGGCAGTGGGTTGTGAACACACAGGTTGCAAGTTTTGTATGGGCAGAACTTGGAACTGAGTGGATTTACAATGCCTTTGCTTTGTAGACTATTCTAAACGACCAAAACTTTGCCTTTGCTACATGAACCTTCTTTAAAATCTTTTCATAACAATACAAACTCTATGAACTCACTAAACCATTGTGTTGACACTTTAGCATGTTTTATCTCAGGTATCTAAGGCATTCACTGCATGGCATGCATTTGGACTTATCATAGAGTCGTGGCGACGACGCGTCTCACATATATTTTATGCACTTAACTATCGTTTGATTGTAACAATCTCATTTTGGTACATTGGAAATCTTTTAGGACCTATGTTTTGTAAACTCTGATTATTTTACTTAATCAAACGATATTTTCAAAACGACACTTTAGGTCGTTCGATATAACTGTAACTTGATGCTATGACAGTCATCCCCCAGGAATTCCATTCCGCTGCAAAACAGGTAATTTGGGGGTGTGACAGATTGGTATCAGAGCATCGGTTATAGAGAACTAGGTTGCATCATTGACCCTAGACTATAACTACATCATCATAGCATCTCATCATATCATTATAAGTGCATACTCATTATACATGCGGGTTCATGACTCAACACCAAACATCATATGAGTCGATTAGTCCAAGCATTGCATAGTTACTCCTAAATTATACATAGCCTGATCACCTATGTCTAATTTAGGAAGAATCATGCAATGAAGGGAGTAGTAGTCTCATATGTGTAAGCAATTCCGTAATCAAGCCAAATTTTCAAAAGATCTTCTTCAAACCACTTGTTTCCAGTTTGATCCGAGTGACAGTTCTTGTTTGATGAGTTGCAAAGATCAAGCTAGAAACAAGTTGTTACTTAAACCGATTTAGCCTAATCGTATGACAGTTCTTGTTTGATGAGTTGTGGGATTAAGTAAAAATCGGTTAACTAAAAGTCTTTTGAGGGTTTTGCTCGAGAATGGGAAAGCTTGCCTCATCAAACCTAACCATAGGAGAGCATGCCTTTAGAATGAGAAATGATCACGATAGCACAAGAACGTACATAGTTGGGTGAGGAACGCATATACATGAACATTGACATAATCATTTAGATCATACGCACGAGCATAAACTTTTAGACCCTCGTCGAGGATCAGACTATATTTATCAATAATCGAATCACGAGGACGTGATTTCTCTAACAGGGGAAGAATGTCACAATTCTCAATTTCTGACCGTTTTGCAAACTTTAAATTTTTTTTCTATTCATTTTACTATTCATTCCCGATACCCGCAACACCTTTTGACTAATGCATTTTAATTTACCTTGACAAGTCATATACCTAGTCATCAATTAGATATTATTTAGATAATAACTAGTTAAATATCTTATAAAATATCTCATTAAGAGAAGTCAAATTGAAATTCTCTTCTTAAATATCTTACCATTCTAGGCTTTAACAGGGTTTGCGTGCTCCGTCAGACTTATCACTAATTTAATACGCTAAGAAAGGTTATGTTAATAAGTTTTAGCATTTTTATAAGTTTAGTATTTTTAAGATACCCGATTTTAAGTTTCGTGACTTTACGACTTAGAATTAGCGATTACCGGGACCAAAAACTGACTCCGTAAAAGCAAGATATTATCAAAATTCATGCCTAGTCATTCAAGATATACCTTGAACGAAATTTTAAGCTCAGTACAAGCCTAGTTGGCTTGAGATAAAGCCTTGATGAGTTTTGATCATTACATGTGTTATACTTAGCTAGTAAGTCATACAAAGTCATATACAAATTGGATACTTCTTACACATTCATGATAATCAACTAGAAAATTATTCAAACACTCTCATCTCTTCCATTTTCCTCTCCATAACCGAATTTCATCAATACACCATCACCTTCCATACTTGATCTTCATACAATAAGTTATATACCAAAGTTGAAGCCCTTAGTAATCTCTACATGAATCTTAAGTTTATTTTATGATTCCATGGTTAGATTAGGAGCTACTCAAGAGTGGTAGGGGCTGAGGTTAGGAGGTTTTTACAAAGATTATCAAGTGTTTATAAAGGTTTAGCAAGGTGTGTTAAAGGTTGGAAGCTAGAGACTTTGGTTGAAAGGGTTTAGGTTTTAATATCCTAGTTCTTGGTTCTTGAATTGTTTCATCACAAGGATTGTAAGCAAACTCCTATACTTACCTTTGATTTCAGTAATTATTAGTATTACATATATTTAATATGTTCTATACGCTTATTATACTTGATTGTGCTTGGATAAATGAATTAAAACACTAGAAACCATCGAAAGGACTAGATTTGCAACACAGAAACTGGGCAGGGACTGTAAACGTAATTACTGGGTAAAATTCGTGGACTGAAAAACTTAGGTAATAACATAGGATTGTAGATCTATGTCTTGTGGTCATTCTTCCTGGTGGCTCGTGCCGTAACTCATCCCGATGAATAAACTAGAGCCAAAACGACTAAACGTGTCCAAATCTGAGTAACAGATTTCAAACGGGTAATACTCATAAAACTTGCATATAACCAACTGTTGGTCAAAGAATAAAAGTTGTAGCTAACACCCTAACTTGAACGTGGCCGCTGGCCGTGCATTAAACGGAGTTGTAGAACTCGACCTATGACCAAAAATATGAGACAGTTTGCTGCTGATTGAAATAAATAGTACATCCAAGGGTAAATTGGTAATTTCACATTAGTTAAATAATTTCTGGGGCAGTAAGGCCCACTAATCTGTTTAGTACTATCAAATACCTTTCCGAGGACATAAAAATCGAGTCGTGATCATTTACGGTTTAGAAGTAACGGGTAGATTTATACGGGAAAAACTTAAATATAATAAACATAAACACTTATACGACTTCACAAATGTTAAGTATCCAAGCATAATTGATGTAATAACTATATAAGGCATGTTTATACATTCAAATCGTTATTTTAGAACCTAAGACACAACACATATTCTAGGTTGCGCGTAGAGGTTTCTCGGCTTATCCATTGATTCGCTATATATTGGATATCACATTTATTAAGGTGAGTTCGTAGCCCCACTTTTACTCGTTTAATTATTTTATAAACTCTTTGGGGGGGATACATGCTCAACTACTTGTTTTTACTTTACACTTATATGATCTTAAATATCTTTTGTTTCACTCTATGTGCGCGTAAATAGATTATGCCTGAACTAAATTGATCACTATGTTATGAACGCTATTATTTGAATCACTTTCCTTGATGTTGGACCCTTCAACATGTATATTTGAGCTCTTTTAAATTGATTCGGACCCTTTAACATATAAGTGAACACTTTAGACTTGATTTGAACTTTTTGACATATAGTTAAACTCTTTTAACTTGTACATGGACCCTTTTGATATATTTTAAACTTGTTTGACGTGATTTTGAACGCTTCGACTATCTTGAACCTTTGGATATTATTCGAGCTCTTTGACTGTTCTGAACTTTTGAACTCGACTTAAATCTTTGAACTTAATTACGAACCTTTGAATGGAACCCTTGAACTTAAATACAAACTTATGACTTGTTTGAACTTATTGAACCGGACGTGTTATGACCTTGACCTAATATCTCCTATGATCGGAGCATCACTATAAAGTCTCCTATGACCGGAGCATCACTATAAAGTCTCCCATGTTCGGAGCATCACTATAAATTCTTGCCTTGTCGGTGGAGTGTTCTCAATAATTCTCGCCTTAATGGTGGAGTGTTCTCAATAATTCTCGCCTAGGTGGTCGAGTGACAAAGGAGTCTCCCTTGTTGGAGCAGTGCAAAGTCTCCCATGTTCGGAGCATCCCTGAGTTATTATATAAGTGGTGCTATACTATGCACTATTATAATAACGTGCACTTGACTATTAGACATACTATTTTTGGCAGTGGGTTGTGAACACACAGGTTGCAAGTTTTGTATGGGCGGAACTTGGAACTGAGTGGATTTACAATGCCTTTGCTTTGTGAACTCATTTGACAACGTGTGCTTGAACATAAACTAGACATATTTTGGCAGTGGGTTGTGAACACACAGGTTGCAAGTTTTGTATGGGCAGAACTTGGAACTGAGTGGATTTACAATGCCTTTGCTTTGTAGACTATTCTAAACGACCAAAACTTTGCCTTTGATACATGAACCTTCTTTAAAATCTTTTCATAACAATACAAACTCTATGAACTCACTAAACCATTGTGTTGACACTTTAGCATGTTTTATCTCAGGTATCTAAGGCATTCACTGCATGGCATGCATTTGGACTTATCATAGAGTCGTGGCGACGACGCGTCTCACATATATTTTATGCACTTAACTATCGTTTGATTGTAACAATCTCATTTTGGTACATTGGAAATCTTTTGGGACCTATGTTTTGTAAACTCTGATTATTTTACTTAATCAAACGATATTTTCAAAATGACACTTTAGGTCGTTCGATATAACTGTAACTTGATGCTATGACAGTCATCCCCCAGGAATTCCATTCCACTGCAAAACAGGTAATTTGGGGGTGTGACACACAAGTTGATTACTTCGGAGTTAATCATTTATCACTTATTTGAGATTGAAGTTGACTTTCACAAAGGCGTGTTCTTATTTGATAACTTGCTCGGGCTTAAGAATTTGAGTTGAAGACTGGGTTTATCTAGTTACCAGCAGTCGAGGTGGATGGTTGAAGACCTGGTTAACTATCACTATTAGGAGTTACTTTGTTTTACTCAGTGTCACACGCATATAACGGTGTGGATAATCGCAAGAGGTGTTAATGTCTCATACTTTGTTTGGGTAGTGAGTACTTAGAGATTTGCTTGAAGCATAAATTCTCGACTCCGTTCTTCCATCATTGGGTGCAAGCTTAAGATACAAATGTGGGGAAGTTGACTTCAGTTCCAAGTAGGGTATATCGGGTTTTCTTCTTCAGTGGTCACTTCAAATTGTCTACATAAGGGTTGATAAAAATAGTCAGAGAGAGTCTTCAGCAAGTTGATTCTCACAAGAGTTCAAGAGTTCTTCTCAAATTTCTAGTATACGGGCTTATTATGTGTTGCTGATTCTGAATCATCAAAACCAGAAACGGGGAAGGAGACTCACATCTAAACACAAAGTGAGTAAACTTGATGAACTTAATTCTTCTAAGTGATTGAAGATATCCCGGGAAGACAAATGTTATTACCGCAGAGAAACTCAAGGTTTGACTCATGGCGAGTAAACTTGATGAACTTAACTCTTCTAAGTGATTGAAGATATCCCGGGAAGACATTTGTCATGAACGCAGAGATTCTCAAGGTTTTACTCATCGAGGCTTTTGGTGTTATTATTCCAACTACATGAGGGAAGTGATGGAAGAGTTAGTTTCTGAAGATAAAAGAGGTACACAAGTGCGTGATGATCTCGATGTTATCACAATCATCAGAGGAGAGAGAATTGTGTACATTGGAGGTGCTCAGCTGTTTCACTTGAGGGCTTAATCAGTGATTCAGAGATATAATCACTTATTCCGAAGTTGACATCCGCAGAGATTGTCTTCCGCAGAGATAATCAGTAACTTGGCTTGCTTCTTCAATGTTATCAGTTATTCCTTCCTTGGGTATTGGTATACTTCAGATACTTGAGCTTCATACATGATCATCAGGGAAGAAAAATGTGAACATGGGGAGGTGTTTTCATTCCCCTCATGATGTGTATTCGGGAGAGCTCTTGGGTATTGGTGTACTTCGGGCTCTTGAGCTTCATACACGATCATCCGGGAAGAAAAATGTGAACATGGGAAGGTGTTTTCATTCCCCTCATGATGTGTATTCGGGAGAGTTCTTGAGCATTATACAAAGAGACTGACTGCATCAATTCAACTACTTGGGGGAATTGTTCTCTTTACACCTTTCGGAATGGATTGCTTCAGACTTCAGTGGTAATGAAATTTGATAAGAAATTTAAAGAGTGGGATGAAACGTTGCTGTTCTTCTTCTTGATGATATAACCCCGAATGGAGATCCTCGATTATCGTTCTTAAATGGAGCAGCGGGATTTATGGTAATGGTGTGCTTTTCTGTGCACCTGGCTAAGGCAAGCTTGAAATAGAGCTTCGAATCTGCTCAGCTAAAGGATTTTCGGTTTGGGGGGAAGCTGCCAAAGTCTCACTTTCAGATGGTTCTATTTCTTCAATTCAAGAGCCCTTGGAAGCTTTGGTGGTGGATGTTTAAGAGATGACGAATTCTATCTTCTACGACGTGCTGCTCGATATCCTTATCTCGGTACTTGTATCATCATCCTCTTTAACTATATCATCTATTATATCTTTGTATATATTTTTAAAAAACCAAATACAAAAATATAAAACCAGCAAAACAAAATACAAAAATATAAAACCAACAAAAAGAAAATAGAAAAATATAAAACCTTCAAAAACCCATAAAAATCAAAAAATTTCAAAAATACCAAAAATATGTTTTCACATGACATGTCTTCTGGTATCGATAACATCTACGGTCTTAGAAATGTCATTCAATAATGGCACGGGACCATAGATGAAGTTCGAGCAGGAGGTGTAAATATTCTTTTCAAAACATGTCTCAAAATATGGCTTACAGTTATCTCAGACTGTAACCCGGGCTTCAAAATAATGGCTTGCAGTTACTTCAGACTGTGACCCGTGCTTAAACTATGGCTTGCTATCATTTCAGATAGCAACCCGCTCTTAAAAGGAAGGAAAGTGCTACGCTTAAACGTTTTTCACAAATATCGTGCACTTATCCTAAAACACTTTGAGGAAAGTATGTCGAAGGACTGCTGTTCCTACACAAATGTTTTTCCGTCTAAAATTCTTCAGAAAAATATTTGTTGTTTTCCAAAAATGGTGGTAGAATGAGTTTCTTTAACAACAATCAGTTTCAGAGTTTTTATTAAATCTGCAAACTCAATCAATGACTTCAGCACTTTTAAACTTTTCACAAATTGAGTCATTGATTGAGGGGGATAATGTTTTCAAATCTATGTCATCTAACGGGCTTTCTTAATTATCCTAATATGCTTAATTAATAATGATGTTAACCTATGTTGAAGGACTAGGTGCCTAGGATATGATTGCTAGGATTAGATGATTAGAGTTTGATGTACACATTATTCCCATACATTTATATGATCTGATTGATATGTTACATTGACTTTTATTAGTCGATTGCTGTTTGGGTGATGTCGACCACCATATATATGTGTGTGTTCACTAACGTATGCAGGTATATTGGTATATAATAATGTTCCCGATCCGGATCCCACAATTGAAGATGATTGGATGCCGAAAGGAAAGGGTAACTATATCTTGAGTTGACAAATGAAGAAACGGAGCTTAATTGGACTT
Organism: Chrysanthemum seticuspe; assembly: GCA_019973895.1. NCBI lineage: Eukaryota > Viridiplantae > Streptophyta > Magnoliopsida > Asterales > Asteraceae > Chrysanthemum > Chrysanthemum seticuspe. The sequence continues at coordinate 269,961,508 of BPTQ01000004.1, forward strand.
CTATGGAGAGTTGGCATAAATGCAACGTAAGAGGTCTCACTGCATCAGCAGATGGTTTTCTTCTAAGTGATTGAAGAAACGGAGCTTAATTTGACCTCAGTTGGCATTCAAAATGCAACGTAAGAAGAAGTCTCACTGCATCAGCAGACGGTTTTTCTTCCAAACCCTACAGCAACAACAACAGAAGCTTCTCAACCACCTAACGAATCTTTGTGCAGGATACCATTTTTAAACAATTTTTGAGTAAATTGAATTAAATTGTTTTGAAAATGGAAAAATATTGTTTTTGAAAATATATTGGACTAAATTTTGAAAATCACCGGACTTCATTTTATAAAAACTTGAGTCACTCAATTATCGACTACGGTCATGGATTGAGGGGGAGAGTGATTTAAAATAAAATATTTTCAAACGATATTTCTTCACAAAAGTTCCGCTTTGTACAATATAAGTGGTGATCTAAAGATTTAATGTTATATCATGGTATGATTTTTTCTTTAGAATCAAGGTCTTTCAAAATGAAATTTTTTATTTTCTTGTTTGATTGTGAAATTGTTTTATTTTACTAGAAGATCTCTTAAAAACTATCATACCTGACACTAACAATCTTTAATGTCTTAAATTGGTCCTTATCTGTCATTTTTCAAAAATTAAATCTTGCCACGTCTTTCCCCAAACTCTTTTAAATGATTTAAATCAATTGGGATCACAAATCTCAAAAGGTTTGAAATTTTTGATCGGGTGAGAGATCGTGATTTAAATCTCATATCTGTTTTAACGGAATTGGTTTTAGTCCTTTATAGGCACTCCTGCCTCCATGTGCCAAACGATTTCAAATATGCAATGCACATGTTGAGGAGGAGCATTTATCCAAAAACAAGATGAGTATTTAAACCTGGCCACATTTTCTCCTATGTTTTCTAAACCTAATTAAATCACTTGGGATCCAAAATCTCAAAGGGTTTGATATTTTTGATCGGGGGAGAATTTGTGATTTAATAATGAAATTTGATAAAAGGTGATCGTTTTGATTTAATTGTGCACGTTGCTCTCTCATATGTGCTAAACGCTTTCGAATCTTGAAGCACATATTGAGGGGGAGCATAACTATCGAAGTACAAAAGTTTTTGAAGAGATTTTTAAA